>JAVSBS010006184.1:0-23214 GCA_033124195.1 Coracias cyanogaster
TAGATGAGAAAGTGGACTCCTGGCGCTGAGAAACTCTTCAAAGGAAGAGGAAGAAAGAACCTTATCTAGGGGTCAAGATTTATTTACTGTGGCCCTTGAAGTGTGTGTCAGATTATAAAATAGAAAGATTTGGATCAGTTAAAGCCTGCATGCATGTACTTTCACATTGTATTCTACACCAGCAATAACAACAAATGTAACAATTGTACTTTTTATTTTTAATTTCGAACTCCCATTGATTTGGCTCTTTAAAGAACAAGTGTTTTTTGCAGCGGGTGTGTGCTGTGGAGGAAGAGCTCTCCATGGGCCCCCAATCAACACCACTCATATTGGAACAAAGAAGGGGAGAAGGTCTAAGCAAAAGTGGGGGAAGTGCAATTTAAAAGAAAGGAAACTACAAAAGCTTGAGGGAGTCAGACTGCTGGCCTGAAGGAGTGGGAACATTAATCCCAGAGTGCAGGCAGTGATGGACGGCAGGTTAGCAGATGGGGAGGCAGGTTCTGAGTGCAAAGATGACAGCTTGGAACAAGCTCTGTTTGAGCCCTGTGCAAACATAGCTCGGCAGAATAGGGGCAGCAGTACCCAGGGAATCAGCCTGCAGTAGCTTACCCGGCTCACTTTCAAGGTAGCAAGTTACCCAGCATTTCTGTGTGCCAACAATCTTACCCTATTCAGTCTTGCAGCTTTGTCTTCTGCACTCCTCAAAACAAAAGGTTTCCAGTTTTATGCATAAACTGTGACATCTGAGCAGCTCAGAAACTTGGATTTCCTTCAGCTTGAAATCCACTGGGAGCAGGACAGCCCTGCTCTAAAGGTACCTGGATGCCAAGGTTCTCAGGCTGAAGTCCTGCTCCTTATTTCCCTGTGCACCATCCTCTCTGTTTCCCACCTCACATTTGGTTTGGAATTACCTGACTAGCTCTTGGACCCTGATCAGAAGCTGAGCTGGGGCCTGGCCTTTACCATCTGTCCAGGTGGCTCCTTTGCAGCAAGACACCATCCCACATGTCCTATACACATCCATTAGGTTCAGGCCTATGCCAGCTTGGCTCTGGGAATGAATCACTGCGTTTTCCTTATTTGAAAGGCAAGCTTGTGCCAACCACTCCATGTTCCTCTAGACATGCACTCTCCCTGGGCAGCCGGTACTTTCACAGTCACCATAGCACTTGCTGGCCACCACACTCGTCTGCGTAAGATCCTTAGAACTCCACACCTCCCAGTACCCAATGCAGAGTATTACAGAGCACATAGGAAAAATATTTTCTGTATGTACACAACGTGTATTTTTAACTCTCTGTCCAAGAATCCTCTGCAGTGAAGTTTCAAGAGACCAACAGAAGGAGAAGAAAAAGACCTCTGCTTTTCTTCCACATATAAATGAAGAAAGTCTTACCATTTTTAACCTGACAGAGACATTCCATTGTAGGAGTGAGGAAGCCCTTTTCTTTGGAAGAAACATGCAGGCCAGTCCCCTGCCTCATTCTATCTCAGGGAGAGAAGACAAAAATAGAGAAATATCTTTTTTCCTTGCCAAGTCCCTAGATGGGGACAACTTGCTGCATATTTGCCAGGAGGAGAAAGATAAAAATCTCAGCTATTTAAGCCTGCGTGCATTTGTCTTCCACACAAAGCTGATAGTACTTTAGCACGCATGCCGCGTACAACCGTATCCGCAATTAATGAATACTTGCATCACAAGCACATTCAGTAGGAAAAAGGGATCCTCTTCTCCACTTTAGAGACTGGGGAGGAGGGGTGGGGGAGGGCTGTTGGGGGAGGGTGAAGGGAAGAGAACATACTGTGTGCAACATTAACCGATTTGTGTGAGACTACCAGGACTCCAGCCATGGACCACGCTGATGAGAAACGGCCAGGAGACTGCTGAAGCTTCCTGTGTGCCCTGGCCAAGGACCAGGGCTGCTCTGCTCCAGGCTGGGGCTGGATGCTTCCCTGGCCTTGTCTGTAAGGGACAGTGCCCCAGCAGACAGCCATCCTAGTCTAAAACAGCAGAGCTGCGTGGAGAGCAAATCTAATTGCTCTCACGGTTCCTCGTGCTGTACCTTGCCTCTCCTTGCCCGTCTCCTGCTTGCCTAGCATGTAGTTTCCTCATTCTCCTGCTCAAACTTGCTCTTCCCTTCCCTCCCTCCCTCCAGCAGTGTCAGGGAGACAAGTGAAGGTTACTGTTTGGCATGTTTGTTTTTGCATTATTTATGTTGTAGAGGACAGAGTCAGACATCTAGAGGACAGTCTTAGGTCATATGTGAATCTTTCCAAATGGGACTCAATACCACAACCAGCCAAGTAGAAAACAGACTTGGACAGCTCCATGGAGAGAGGCAGCATTTGGAAAGAGATGTTGCGCATCTATCTGGCCAAGGTACCTGGCAACACCACAGGTTTGCTTGTGACTCCACCTTCCCTCATTCCTTCCCCTTCTTTTTCAGACACCTCATAAGGTGGGTGCAATCCTTTTTTCCACAGAACTAAGAAGTGCTTCAGTATTGCACATGCTTCATATCCACAGGGCTGCAAGGAACTGGGATCTCCCCACCAGTGAGTTCCTGCCCCTTCCCCTGCAATATCTCCTGCTGAGAGCAGCTGCTCCTGGGTTGATCACACATATGTCAGAGCATCTCCTATATAAAGCTCCCCATCCCATTCCCTCTGAGGCTGCCCATTGCAAAGGCTGGTCCTGGAGCTCCCTAGAAACAGTGCTCATGTGTGGACCCCCTGGCACTGTCTACTGCAGGAGCTCGGCACTCACATTAAGCATTCTTTGCTCACACTTCTTCCAACTTCCTTTCTCTCTGACCCCTACAGCATTTAATAATAAATAGCTATACTGTACCCCAAGAGAACAGAGCTTTTATGCTACTAATTTTCCCCATATTTTCCAGTAAAACTAGGTCTCTCTCAATTTCTTACTGAAAATGAAATGGGGACAGTACTGCTTATACAGCTGGAGATAGTGATCACCAGTGTACAGAGACTGACTTATCAAGCAGATTCTTAATGCCATAAAATCAATGGGTTTAGAAATTCTATTATCTTGCCTCTGATAGAACACACCAAACTAAAGAAACTTCTTGGCCTTTTTCTTTTTTTAAAAGCATACTTAAATATAACATTATTGCTGTCCCAAAACAAGGTTTCCCCATGGTCCTCTAGTGGATATAGAAGAGCAAAAGAGCAGACAGGCTGCACGGCAAAACAGAAAGGCCAGTTTCATTCTGGGTTCTACCAGCTGTTCTGTTACAAGGATGAGAGGCTGCTGGATCTGCAGATTAGACAGCAATAATCATTCCATATTATGTAGGGTACAGGACTCTAAGAAAATTACTGCAAGAACAAAATGCAACAAAACCAAATATACAGCTAGTGCAAAACAGAAAAAGCTGCCTGAATGCCTGAGGACACCACAGTAGACCCAGATGAGCAGAGCAGGTGTGGTATGTGCATTCATAGGTCCAAACATGCAAACAAGTAAAGAGAACACGGAAAGGAAAGCCTGTGTATAGAAGAGAGGTCACAGAGATCAGGACACTGGCAAATGATGGAAAATTGTTGACAGTCTAGTGAAAATCAAGTGCGACATAAGAAGCAAGCCAGATAAGACATAAGGAGGGAATCAGACGGGACACAAAATAAACAGCTGCAGCAGCTGGATGGGATGCTAAGGACAAATCAGACATGAAATAAAATGGTACTTGGGTGAAAGCCATTCAATGGGACACAAAGGACTTGCTTCTACCTTAGATTCAGCCTCCAACTATCGACTAGGCAAATCTTAAATATTTGCACTAGGTCCCTTACATCCACCAAAGTGCTGTAAACAGATTTCGATGTAAAATGAAGCCTCTCCTTTCAATCCTCTTTTTTCATCCCCCCTACTCCTTCCATCCACCCACCCCAGCTTCCCCCAAAAACCCCATCAGAAAAGGCAAGTGGCAGCTTGGCATTTGGATAACAAACATGCAAATCTGAATTTTTTTTTTTTTTTCTAATTTAGCAACAGGTATGAGAGACTGAAGAATTCATTTCCACTCACTGTGATCCAGTATTGTCATTTGCAACACGGGGTTGCTGAGCCCTACTTATCTATAAGGCTGAGTGAGATATGATGACAGTAGGGTGTAATATAAGTGCTATCGCCATCCATGTCACCTGAAAGAAAACGGACTCCAGAAAAGCAAACGGTTTGCTGTGGGTCACATGACCCCATCATGCATGCTCTGAAGGAGTGTGATTTAATCACGGAACAGATTCAAAAGAGAGAATTGTTTTGATCCGATTAGCCTATCACAGTAGCACACTGCGCTATAAATTGTTCTCAGGCAATAAGCAGCAATGACTTATGTTGAAACATTGGCTACTTTTAGCTAACGAAGGAGGTGTGCAGATTTGAAGACTGTGGCATTTCACGGAACAACCAAGCAATCAGCCAGGGACGAAAACAGCAACAGGTTGATCAAGATATATTTTCTGTAGCCTCAAAATCAATACATACAGAGGCAGTTTCTGCAGACAGCTTGTGGAGTACCACTTGTATGTTATTTAGCTTTGATGTGTCTTGCTGCATCTACATTAAAAATGCTTTGTGATCATGAGACCTGACCACCACTTCCCATCCAGTGATACAAATGTTTATAAAGGAAAGCTTTCATTGCTAGACTGCTCTGTAGAGGAGCACCTGATTTCATTCAGAAGACTGACTGTTTGGGTGGGGGTAGACTAAGATAGAAATCCATGTGCAACCAGAATAAAGATCAGACTGCCTCTCAAGGCTTAGGTTTGTTCAACCAAACTGAACAAATGAAAATTTGCATCTGGACACCTCCCAGGCTTTGTAGAAACTCAGGCCCATGTCCTCTGTGATTAAATCCATCCCCTACTTCTTCCTGGAGATGTCTTCTGAGATGAGATCTGAGGGAGAAACCATTTCCCTTGCATGAAAAACACACAAGGTAAAAAAGGGTCTTTGAAGAAGGGAATTTAAAGTGATGGACAACTTCTAAAGCAGAAGCAGTCAAAGAGCAAGATCATTTGTTCTGGATATAAGGCCTTGCCTTGCTCTCTGTTATCATCAAAAGCTTCTGTGGGGGGGGGGAGAAAATCTCTCCCCCACCATCAGCCCAGTCCTTCCTGCTGTGAGGTCACAGCCTCGTCTTTGTGACACAGCTGTCTGTTGCCATGGAAGTGTTTGTGCTTTCACAAAATCAGCACAGCAATGACTTCACAAGCAAGGTCATGGAGGAGCAGATGGGCTTGGGAGGAGGGAGGGAGACAGGCCCCTTGTTTAAACACAAATAGCAGTGATAATTAATTAACCAAAGTAGCAGGGGAAATTATGAAAAACATGTGAAAGGTAAATGGATTTCTGTTTAGCTGTCTTTCCCAAGAGGCGAAATGTCTCAATTGCAGAGGGGAGATCTTTACAATGAACTAATGAAGCAAGGACATTTCCTCTGGTTTCTTCAAGTGGACGCTCTTGGAAAAAAAACGTGAACAGAGCTTACACTTTGCCATCCTTCTGCCTTCCCTTCTCATCACCACTTGTTGACCTCAACCAAAGGATCAATAATTCCTATCAGAACCTCACCTCCCTGTACCTTTTCAGCATACACGGGCTGTGGTGGCAATAGACAATTATTTAGACAGGAAGTTTATTGTTCTGCAGTGGCTTAACAACAAACATGCTCTGTTTATAAAAGAAACTGTCTTTGGAGTTGACCAAGGTGGCCTGTTGCGTTCTTCGAACATGTAACATTTGCATTATAAGGAATCTTCAGCCCAACTATGCCCTTAACTTCCACCTAAGCTTTTCTATCGTGCCACAGCAGTGCTGGTTCTGCTATACACCTTCATATTGTTGCCTGAGTCATCAGACTTCATTCCATGAAAGTCAAAAGAGTAGGTTACTCAGCTAAGATCAGGGGGATTATCCCAATATGCAAGTGAATCCGTGGAATACTTCTAAAGAACTTGAATGACGTTAAGTACAATAATAGTTCTTTCTTCATTCCTTCTCTGGACTGATTTTGCATCACATATGGGTCAATACACATTCAACCATCTAAGATTTAAGGGGACAGTGAGCATCCTGTGCATATTCTCTTAACTGTTTATTCTGTGAACACAAAATTCTGCCTTTCTACCTTTCAAGTGGGAGCTGAGAGCCTTAAAAAAATAAAAATCTACGCTTACAAGAGAAGTAAGAAACCTTACTAGGAGGCAAAGTGGTTTTGTGACTGACAGTTCTTTTATGCCAAAGTTTGGAAAAGTAAACAGCCAAGAAATACCATTCAGACACTTTAAAACGAGTTCAAGAGAACTTATATAAGAAAACTGGTTTTCTCCACCTTTTTTCTCTACTTAGAGCTGTGAACCTAACACAGACATTGTTACATCAAACATAAGCACAGATTTTCAGGACAATAGTTGAGATTGGAAGGCGCCTCTGGACATCATCTAGTCCAGCCCCTCTGCTCTGAGAAACATCAGTTAGCTAGAACAGGTTGCTCTGGGCCATGCCCAATTTTTAATGTCTCCAGGGATGAAGACTCTCTGGGCAACCTGTTGCAGTGTTTGAGCACCCTTGCAGTAAAAAAAGGGGGTTTTCTTACATTTAAATGGAATTTCCTGCATTGCAATTTGTGCCTACTGCCTCTTGTACCTTCACTGGCTGTCACTGAGAAGAATGTCTCCAGTTTTCAGTCCACTTCACTGTCCACTTATCTAGTCCATACTTCATCAGTTTGTCAGTGAGGATCTTATGGGAGACTGCCAAAAGGTGAGACAGTGTCAAAAGACTTTCTAAAGTCAAAACCAACAATACACCCTGTCAAGGTCTCCAATATACACTCATTCACTGAACTAGCCATTACATTGTAAATCCATGCTGACTACAGTCAATCATCTTCTTGTTCTTCAAGGGTCTGGAAATGGTTTCCAGGATTATTTGCTCTATAACCTTCTCAGAGACTAAGGTGTGGCTGAACGTCCTGTAGTTTCCTAGATGTTCCTTCTTGCCCTTCTTAAAGACAGGTGTGACACCTGATTTCTTCCAGTCTGCAGGAACTTCCCCTAGTTGTGAAGACCTTACAGCAGTAATCTAGAGTGGCTTTTCAACAACATCAGCCAGGTCCCTCAGTATTCATGGATACATCCTGTCAGGTCTCATGGACTTGTTTGTGTCCATTTTGTTTAAATAACCTGGTCCTGCTTAACAAGGGGTAAATCATCACTGTGCCAGAGTTTCCCACTGCTCTCAGATGCCTGGGATTCCTGAAGGCAAATCTTCCCAGTAAAAACCAAGGTGAAGGCAGCATCAAGTACCTCAGTCATTTACAAGTCCTATGACAAGAGGTGTGTTCAGCACTGGCCCCACATTTTCCTGCATTGAGCATACAGAAAGTTTTAAAAGAAACCTTGCTGTCTGCAGGGTTAAATTAGTGGATACTATTATTTCAAAAAGAGCCCCATCTTCTACATATCATGGTGAGGCATGCTGGTTACAGCTGTCTTTTTTATCAACATTGCTAATACATGGTCCAGGGGTAAGTTACTGCTGCCTCCTATCAGATAATTAGTCAGTAAATCATTCAACCAACTACAAGGTATAGAGCAAGGACAATGTTTCCAAACCACATTATCATCAGACATTTATATTGCACTTTATCACCAAGGATTCAGGAGATTTACATATACACTGTAGAATACTGGCCTTTTTTCACACCTGCTGCTAAAGTGCAGCCATCTTTGGAGTGAAATGTCTGTGGTTTTTTAAAAGCCTTGTTATGGAATAAGCTTATCACAGGAAATTGTGCAGATGATTTCTGTACATACTTGAAATTTTTAGAAGAGTTCAAGGAGAATAATGGTCTAAAGTGGAATTTAGCAAGGAGACTTCAGCTAAAAACCAGTGTTCCCACTTGTGAGGTAGTTATCCCAAGTCACATTAACAGGACTTTTTACCATGTTTTGCAATTAGCGTGGCAGAAAATACAGTGTAAGAGAGCAGTTTTGTCATTTATTCATGTTTTAAACTGAGTTTTACTCCACCTCTGCCATCCAAGTGCTATGAAACAACACCTCCAATTTAAGGCTGACAGGACAGCATCAGTGAAAGCCACCAAGAAGAAGAACTTGAGTCCTTTTGTATTTCTGCTAGCTTTGGTTGTAAAAGGAGATGGAGCAAGATCATTGTGTGGCTCTGGTGCCCCTGTCTGCTGGAGTTAATTGAGCAATACTGAGGGTGTGGCCTAGTGATGAAGAGGGAACAATGCCACATCTAATTCTTATAGACAGGCACCATCCATGACCAGATCTCACTTTTACGTGAAGCACATGCCCTCTTACGTCCCATTACTTTAGAATCATAGAATCATTTAGGTTGGAAAAGACCTTTAACCATAAACCTCACATTGCCAAGTTTCATTAAACCATGTTCCTAAGCATCACATCTGCATATCTTCTAAATACCTGCAGGAATGGTGACTTCACCACTTCCCTGGGCAGCCTGCCTCAATGCTTGGTAGCCCTTTTGGTGAAGAAAAAATTTCCTAATATCCAATATAAACCTCTTCTGGCAAAACCTGAGGCCATTTCCACTTGTCCTGTCACTTGTTACTTAGGAAAAGAGACCAACACCCACTATGCTACAACCTCCTTTCAGGTAGTTTTAGAGAGCAATAAGATCTCCCCAAGCCTCTTCTTCTCCAGGCTAAACAACCCCAGGTCCCTCAGCAACTCCTAATAAGACATGCTCTAGACTGTTCACCAGTTTTGTTGCTTTTCTTTGGACACAGTTCAGGACCTCAATGTCTTTCTTGTAGTGAGGGGCCCAAAACGGAACACTGTATTCAAGGTGCAGACTCATCAGTCCAAGTACACAGGGATGTCACTTCCCTAGTCCTGCTGCCATTCGATGGGAATGACAATACTCCTGAAGCATTTCCCCTTCCCAGTAGCCAGTTCTCATCTCAGTCTAAATTTCAACAGCAACCCCAAAACTCTTTTTGAAGGGAAAGATCTCCCAAGATGTGAAGGAGCTCTGTTTTGCTGCTCTGCTACAGACTTTTTGGGCTTGGTTCTGTTGCTCAGAAGTCATTCGATCTCCCCCACTGTATGTGAGGTATCTGCACAAGGCCGACAAATATGACATCAGACGTATGGAAGACCTCCTTACTCTGACGCAGGCAGGATATCTTAGGGCATCCCAAAAGGTAGCACATAATTTCTGGTGTGTCCACATTAGTGTTTTGGTTCAGAGTGTAAATGTGCTATTGAAGTGAATGGCCAGGTCATCCCTACTCCCCGAGTCTGGACTGTGGATCTCTCTAGAAGTGCACAGGCTGGATTTCTTTCTGCTGAAAATACGATGCATATCGTAGGTGCTCCACCTGCTAATGCGTATTCAATTCACATCTAGATCTAGTTCAAAGTAACCCCCTTGAAATTTTTACTACAGTCAGATCCTCAGTCCTGATGTTTCAACTCTATAAATCTACTCCTACAGGTCTACATTATTCCTAATGCAGACACAAGCAAATCACTAGTCTAACTCCTTAACTGGGCTGTCCTAATTACAAACTGGGGTAACTGTTCTGGTCTAACGGTGAGATATCCTGTGGATAAGTAAATTCAAGAGTACAGGGTGCTCTGATACTGCTGTAACAGAACAGGAACTGGAAGAACTGTCATGTAAAGAAACACAGTCAAATCAGAGATTCACATTTCTATCTATGCCCAAGCAGGTCCTTAGCAAGGGCAAAGATATTAACAGTGTCAGTCCCACTGCTGACATCAGCATCCTGATTGTGCTGCTCCCTGTGCCCTCTCATGCTTCCAATAATCTTTCATTGAAAATGACATTCTTGATGTTACAAAGAACATTATGTATTGAGAGGAGGAGACTGAAGACCATGTCTCCTCCACTGGCTTCCCTCCTCTGATCCTTGCCCAGTTTCCCCCTGAGATATACCTACACATAGGCACACTTCATTCTGTTTAAAGAAAACCTGCTATTCCCTCAAGCCTTTTGCTAGCCTAAATTGAAGTTGCCAAGCAGAACTAATACCACCTACTTGTAGACCAGTCCCACTTCCCTCATGCCACTATTATGAGGGAAGGCAGAAGGAAGAATGGTCAACTAAATATGACTGCCAGAGCTTCTTCAGCTAAAGAGAAGCTGCACTTTCTTTTGTCATGATCTTACTGTATGCCCTCATCCTCTTTCCTCCTTCCCTTTCTTATGGCAAGTACACTCAACCACAGCTTGGAAGATCCATTTTTTATTTTCTTGCTCTCCACCTTCTAGGGCTATAAAATTATGGTCAAGTTCAGTTATAGGGCAGTCTGGATCTCTTTTTCTTTAAAAAATGACTACGAGATGGCCAATGTATTGGGTTTGAATCAGAAACCCCCTGGAATAAAAAGAGAGCCACAGAAGCATGGTTTCCGAGCTGCGGCTACAATATATACCAACCTTTAGAAGCAGGCAATGGAAGAACATTCCCTCACTCCACCATACACACCCTGCTGGCAGTAGGCAGAAGTGACAGCAACCACAGAAAGAGTGCTTTTGAGAGATCTAGTAGAAGCTCTTTGGAAAAAGTACATGAAAATGACACTCCAAAGACCTGAATTCCTTCCTCTGTCAGAAATTACATAATGGGTGGGATTCCAGTCCTTTCAGAGGATGCCCCAGGAACAGAAGTTACAGGTCTGTTGTACATAAACATAACATTTTTTTCTTAAAGAAGGAACACTTATCAGAGCTGCTATACAGCGGTTGCCATGTTTGGTGGGCTGAGATAGCTCAATGCTCCCTATACCCTGGTTCTTCCCAGTCAGTAAGTCCTGGTGGTGACTTTCTGCATGCGTTGGTGTCATGCATATGCAAAGGAATCCGATGTCAGCCAATGCATCACTGAAGTGAGACAACTGGTGCTGAGCAGTCTGCACTGTGCACCTAGTTCTTGACTTCTCATTCCCAAAACTACCTAAAGACATTACCAAAAGAAATAATTAAAATTATTTCAGGCACACGTGCATAAACATCCTCTAACCTCCTCAAAATATGCTAATATCAAGTAGTGACGGAAAAATTCCCCTATTACAGTTCCCTACAACTAACACTCACAGTACCTCTGAGGTCAAGAATAAAACCCCTAGAAATGGGTGGCAAAGCAAATAAACTAGCGCTGGAGCTTGAGAAAATGAATACCATTTCTGTAAAGCCCTGACACACTCAAATCAGGAAGATACAAAATCTGGTCAAAATAATAGCTATATGTGCAGTTTTTCTCTCTGCTGTTAAAAAGTGTAGAGAACAAAAACAAAAGAGAAAGGGAAAATGCATTTAGATAATTAGCCTTCAAGTCTTGTCTGTTTGGGTGGCTTTCACTGCAGTTATAGGTCTGTCTGTACAAGCATAGATATTGGCCATTAACCCTATAAAGCACTTTTGATTGCTGAGGTTTCATTGAGATCCAATACTAAACTGTTACTCTACCTTCCTGTGAATCAAACAGGCTGTGATTCAGTTTCCCAAATATAGGTGGCTGATGCCACCTTAGGGACTGTAGAGTATCCTGCCTGGATGACCTGAAGAGCACAGGCCATAGGTTATATGTGCTGGCCTTGAATGTGTATCTCAGATACCACAGAGAGCGTAAAACAGTACTAGATACCTGTATATACGTAACCTAGCCACCCATGTACTGACCCATTTAGTACACAAGCTCCAGAATACAACTTTTTATCACCAGTATCCTACACTAATAATTCATTATCTACGAAGAAAATAGGAGAATAGATACTGTTAAACTTAGCACAGCAGGAGGCTTTGGGCTCAGGGAGAGAGGACAGAAGAAACTGGTGTGCCCAGGTGGGTTCAAATTGCTCTGCGCGCAACACTTTATGTATTTTTTCATGGTACAGCTTAAAACTCAGATAACCCACGCTGCTTTACATGCACAACTCTGTTGCTAACCCTGTACCATCAAGTAATCCACAGCCTCAAGTTACTAGAGTCCAAGGGTTACAGAAGAGCAAAATAGTTCACTATGAAGAATTACAGAAAGGAAGACTACTTGGGCCGGAAGAGGAGCAAGGGTCATACAATATATACCTTGTATTGCTGCTAATCCAGTTTTCTGTTCTTGGGGTATTCTTTTGCTTTATAAATGTGCAGCCCATAGACAGTTCGTGTGAAAATAGTTACACTTCCTGGGGCTTTGGGGTTTTTTAGTGCTTGAGGGTGTCTGTACGAAAGCTTCCACAGTCACAACTGTCTGTGCCAGCAATGGCTGCATATAGTTGGTAGCTGTGTGCTCTTCTATTAAATCCAGTGTTTGTGAACACCTGAATGTTTGTGTGCAACCACACATGCCCTACTTTCACTGTTAGGATAGAGGCATGCATTTATATTGGGAAACAAATACCCCCACCCCTTGTCTATTGCACAATGCAAATCCTGGCAGCAGCAGCAGGACAATGTGGATTTCCCCTGCATCACCTCTCCTCTCTCTCATCTCTTTCCCTCCTGTCGCTCAAGACGATAATGATCTGTGTTGTGGGCATTTGCTGGAAAGCTTTAACGTAACCATTATTTTTTAGGTTGCTGGAATTGAGGTGGGCGTCAAGGACTCCAATGAATACAAATCAGCTCAGATCCAAGCAAACTCCATCTTGTCTAATCTTCGCTGAGCAGTAATCTGGGAGGCACCTTGCTTGCTCTCATTTTGTATGGAAGGAAAGCAAGCGCACCACAGTGCCAGTATTACTAAAGTCTGGACTGATCTTGCCTGTTCACATCCTGAGGTTTCCTGATCCTTCTCTACCCCAATATCTATAATCTGTCCCAGGAAGTATTATTCACAATGAGACAACTCCACCCACCCATTACTGGAGCAGCAGAGGCAAAATTTATTTCTACCTTATTGAGTCCACAAACACATGTTCAAAATAGACACAAATCCAAGCTGCAAAGTTGAGAATTTTGCTGGAAGCTTCTCCAAGTTTCAGATGCATAGGCTGCATTTGAACCCATGGTTTAAGCTGCTTATTTAAATACAGAAATTTACAACTTCTTTTTAAAACAGATGAGCTGGAAGAAATGAAAAGTTGACAGAAAGTTGGGATTTCTTTTTTAATGCATTCGAGTATTGACTGTGCAAACCTTGCATATATTCTCTCTCACCACATGATAACACCATTGAATGATAGCATACAGTTCTCTTGCAGTTTCTATATCCCAAGTAAGGAACAAAAAGTATCTGTAAAAACTCCATTAGTGCAACAGAATAACCTATCAGGAACAGAAGAAAGAACTCAGCATAATACAGAAGTGTACAAATACAGTGGTATTTGTCAAAAGTCAAGATATGCCAGACCTTGCAAAGGACACTTGCTGTCAGAAGTAGTAGAAAGACTCTTTGGTCATATTAATAAAAGTACAGCAAAGAGAAAATAAGCAGGAGTGCTATGCAGTGGGCATGCAGTAGAGACTTAAGATAATCTGTGTGCATGCCAAGAAGTAAATGAAGACTTGGCTTAATTTTTTGATAGTGATGGTGATACTGAGTGTAGGACAAAGGCATTGTAGCTAATAGGAATGCAAAAATGGAAATGATAATTCCTGGAGTGGAGTAAAATCTGAGATGATGCTGCATTCATGGAGGTAGAACAAGAGAACTTTCACCCCAGAATGTTTAAAGAATTGATAGGAGATATTGCAGGATAAGCTGCAGGAATCTCAGTCCACCTACCAATAGAGAAGAGTACTATGACACTGCAGAATACCTGATTTAAAGCATACAAGTAACAAAAAAGAGAAGATCTGAACAAGTACAGATTTAGTTACACGATCCTGGAAGTATGCAATGCTTTGGAATACATGCAGAAATAATTAAAGACATCAAGGTAAGTGGAAAATAGGATAAAATTCAGTACGTTTTTTCCAAAAGCCCCAAACAAACCATCTGCCTTTTCTGATAACCAATTTTTTTAAACAAAAGAAATGTGGTAAAGACTAATCTATCACCATTTAAGTAAAACATTGGATACAGTGTCTTATAGAGGATTATTAGTTGAGGTGTAGATGATGGCATTAGCAAAGAATTTTAAGGCAAATAAGGAATTGATGAAAGAGATGACAACTGGTCAGGCTGAAAGGGGAATTTATTAATATAGCTCCTCAAGGACTGACACCAATTTTATTTAATATTTCCATGATTGATTTTAGCATAAAAGTCAGAGTGTGCTATTGAAGTGAACTGATGACACATAGTTGGAAAACACTGTCAGTACAGAGGGAGACGAAGACATATCAACAAAGAACTGCCTGACCTCAAAGACTGGACAAAGAGAAATGAGAGGAGCACAAAGTGCAAGGTCAGGCACTACAGCAAAAGTTGCTCATGCAAGTGGGGAGCTTGCTTGTTGGAAAGAATAGTGGAGCAGACAGATGTGGGAGCATTAACTCTTCATGGGGTGACTATTAATGTGGGGTGACTATGTGTATTGACAAAGAAATGGAGATGACATAAAAAGCGTTGGTGAAATCTCATCTGAAAGAGGCTATAATTCTGGTTACCCACTTTGAAGAGAGCTTGCCCTGGTTTTCTTCTGGTTTGAATGGCCCTGCTTGGATGAGCCAAGGCACAGAAAGTTCATGCTCTTTTTCCTCATTTATGTGAAAATTTGAAATGGCAAGAAGCAGTATTGCAGCACACCCTCCACTGGATCTGTGCCAATTCACCCTGACCAGGAAATCTGATCCTTCTGCCTTTTCTCCTGAAGAGAAAATCTGATTCTTTTGCCTTTTCACCCATGCCAGTATCTCAGGCCTTTCATTTAGCCTTCTGCCCCAACACTTGTTGCTAAGGATGAAGAGATAAACTCTACAAAAGCAGCACTGGAAGAGAAACTCTTGATAAACAAATCTTCTTGCATGAATAGAAGAACATGTAGTTCTCATAAAAATGGTAATTAGAGCTCAGCATGAGGAGGCTGATTTTTTCATAATAATAATAAAAAAAATCTCCAAGAGCATTCATTCAGGAGGAATTTATATTTGCCAGCATTATTACTATTATTATTGTATTACCACTAATAACAATGATAAGGCTCTTGCTAAGGGACAGGACCTTCTATGTAACTAAGTAAACATAGCTAAAAAAGGCTCCCCTTAAGGCATGTCTTCAATTAATAAAGACAATTGACAGATCTGCTTAAGCCCACTGCAAGGTACCAACTGATTGCCTCTCTCTAATAACTGTTTAATTTGCTTTTTCCCTCACAGGTTACACTGTGCAAAATCACTGGCTTCTGCCATGCAATGACACAGCAGCTGGCACTTGCATAGGCAGACCTTCGCTGGTCCAGCCCTACCTTCTCAAATACTCTGTCTTCCTAGCCCCATCTCCTCTGTCAATTTATTTGTCCCCTCCCTCCCCCTCAACACAATGCCTGCACAAGGCATTCCTGTTAATTTAGCCAGGAAATGGTTTGATGGTGAAAGGGAAATAAATTGATCAGACCTTCTAAACAGCAGCCATGAGAAGAAAGAAACACCCCTAGCCATTTCTCAGTGACCTCTCTCTGTGCTTAAAGAAAACTCATAAGCTCTCAGCACGAATTAGCATGGCCTCATTATAAAAACAGAATTGGGGTCAGAAGAAACTAAGATGGGTAAGGGAAAAAAAAAAATTCCATCAAAAGCAACATCTGAGACAGAAATGCCCTAACTGGGGAGGGCAAAAAAAGTGATGCTTCAGAGGAAAGGAAGAGGCTAGAGGCAGAAGGGAAGCAAGCACAGGTTTCTTAAAAAAGCACAACAGGCAAAGCCCCCCCCAAAAAGCTGCAACAGCCTTGATGCCAAGCTGGACAGTCCTGTGGAAAAGAGTTTACATATTTGCATCCTCCACAAATCACCATTTCCAAACCATTTGCAGTCACTGCTGCCACGTGGCCTGGTCAAATCATTGCTGTTTGATGGCCTGTGGAAAACAGGGAGGGTCTTAAAAGACCACATTTGCACAGTGTGGTTTCTAAGGGAAGAAAATCCAAATGGCAACAGCACTGCTGGCATTCAGTGTAGAAAAGACCAGTCTTTTCTACCTGTGCCATTTTTATTTCACAAGTATGGCATTGGTCTGCATGGTAATGGTGCTGATCCCTGACTACTCTGAAACTTCTCTGTAGGGAAACAAGGCATTCTAGTGCTGGCATCGGTCACCAGCAACAAAACAAGCTGCTAACTCTACAAAAACGTCTCATTATGCTGCCCTGTCTGCACACTTAGCAGCAAAAAGCAGGCACCACAAGGTCCTGCCATCGGTTCACTCTTCAGCTTGCCATGAAGAGGGGATGACTCAGCTGAGGTCCCTGGCGAGGTGACCTGTGTGAGCACAGCTGCTTGCCTGACAGCTCTCCCTGCCTGGGGACCTGGACAGCAGTGGTGCAAGGAGCCTCTCTCGCCAGCCCCTCCGCTCACAGACTCTGCTGCTGCGTCTTGCTCCACCGTCTTGGAGGATTCCTTGGAAAGGAATCCTTTCTTACTCTCCACACTCTCTGAGGCTTTACAATGCATCCTCAAAAAGACAGTGCCAGTTTAGCAGCTGCTCATAAATTCTCTCTCCCAGCCCTTACCATGGCTGGCACACCCGAGCTTTGAGCCCATCCCCAGAGCACATTTGGGAGCAGATCACGGTGACTGTGTAGGCAGGAGAATAAGGCACAATGTTCCTGCTCAGCATCACAGGCAAAGCATGAGGGCAGTGTCACTGTCTCCTCAAGTCACAGCTGGAAACTTAAAAGACTAGCTCTGACTTATTTACAGAAAGAGGTAATAAAGGTAGTCATAAAAGCTTCCACCACAAGAATGAAGTCCAGAATCAGCCCTGTGCATTCAATTTTCTGAGAAAGAAACACAGTAGACAGGCTTTGACATTTTTTCTCATCTGTACCACAGGCTTGTGAGTCCCTCTCCCAAACCTCTTGGCCATCCAGTCTCTTTTCCTTTCCACACAGAGACTTGCTGCCATCCGGATGGCACAGCTCTGCTCGCACCAGGCTTTGTTGCATTGCCTTCATCCTGACAGGTGGCAGGAAGGATAGAAAGAACCCGGCAAAGCAGGAAATGCTACAAACTAATTGAGTCAGCAGCTTAGAGAATCTGTCGATCCACCTTATTTTTCTTTTAAATTATTTTATTTTATTATTTCTGCCTTGACAAAAAAAAAAGAAAAAGGAGCCAGATGAAAAAAAAAAAAGAATTGGACCTTGAATTTATTTATTCTGATACTATCCCTGATCATTCTCACCCTTAAATCACCCTGCTGCTGTGCAGCCAGGCCTTCCAGCATCAATATTAATGTTCCTTGGTCCTGGCAGTGGCTAGGGGAGGTGGCATTTCATAATGTAGATGCAAAAATTAAAAGGCAAATGTAAGAGAGAAGGAGCAGAGCAACGATATTTGCCCAGTCTGCTGACTAAAGACCTCTTGGTGAATTCTGTAACTGTGTCCCATTAGCAAGAGGGTCAACTCAGGTGTGATTTGAGAATTGCCTCCTGCACAGAGTATGGGTTTGAAAACTAAGTCAGGCCAGTCAAACACCTGAACTAGAGTCGTCTAGTCTCAGCAAGGCCTAAAAACAACGACCACATTTTTGGTGAAAATGTTGCTGCAGGATACAGGCAGCACAAAAGAAATTACTGTGTGGGGTTGCATGGAAGTGGCAAATCTCCCTTGAAAAAGGTGGCCTAAAATATTAAAAAAAAAATCTACCATGTTCCTCCAAATGCAGGATGCTTGCCTAAAAAAAGATGGCTTCCTTAAAAAAAACACATTGTAACTTTTCTTCTCTCTCCTCTCCTTTTCATATAAATCTCTTTTGTCCACCTTTTCACCCAGAAGGACTAGAAACTTCCTTTGAAAAGAAAATAACAGTAGGTTGGATTTTCATGTAATAGCATGTCACCAAGAGCTGTGTCTTTAAGAAATATACCAACTATAACAACACTCTTGAAAAAATGAGCCCTAAAGTTGGAGTCACTACTAGGTCTATGAGTCACAGGGGCAGACACATCAAGCACCAACTCAAGCGGGTATTTCTGCACCCTGTCCCACAAACCCCCCCTCATCCATTACTTGGAGAGGGATGCTAATCCAGTTCTGAAAGCAGCATAGCTGTGTTGGCGTGGCACTGCCCTCGCATGGCTAACCAGTGCCTGTTTCAGGGGCTAGCACTGCCTGAGAGACCAGCAGGGCAGACCTGTGGGTATGGGGCAGAGCTGGATGTGGGGAACCCTGCATTGGGAGGGCAGAGAGGTCTGGGGATTGCAGGAGGTCAGCATCAGCTAGGTTGCATGCCATAGGGGGCAAGGATGCTGCAGGGAGGTATGATAATGTCTTGCAGAGGAAGTTCTGTAAGACATCATTTCACATGGAGTAATGTTTGGATACCCAAGTCTAATCATGGAGTTAACAGCCCTTATTTGAACAACCTCACATACACACACAGTGGTGCATAGGATACAAATCAAACCTCTGCCTACTTACAACCAGGATCCAGGCTATTAGGACACAGCAAGCAGCAGACCAGCCAGGATCATACAAAGGAAAACATTTCATCTTCCAGCTCTCTATATAGTACCAAGAGACATGTTTTGCACCAAAAGGCTTCCTCCCCTTTCATCATTTTCTGTTTCTGCCCTTGCTGTCAGTGCAGTCTGGCCCAAGAGAAGTGACTTTTAGCACGTGCTGATGCTTTGTTGTTTAATCAGATGGCTGCTGGAATCAAGGTTTACAGGTTGAAGAGGCAGCTGAGCAGGGACTTTCAGAGAGTGGAAATGTCAGCCGACCTCTTGGGAGACATCCCTAATCCATCTAGAGCTTCTTCCAACACTCTTAATTATTGTTTTGTATTTTAAGTGGCCAGCGGAAAAGGGGGTGCCCTTAAAATAAATAAATGAAAGCATTGCAATGAGATAAATGTATCTGTTAGGCTGCTGACAACCCATCTGTCTGAACTCCACCTAGCACTTAGCACGCAGGCCTTGTTTTCCTAGGAACATTTCCAGGACACAGGCAGAGAAACATCTCCAGATTGCATTCTGCTGATGGTTTCTTGCTTTTTGAAGGAAAAGGAAAGCAGGGCTAAATGCACTTAAAATGCGGCACAGATATAAGTGGATGCAGATACCGAGTGAGAAACAGCAGAGTGATTGTGTGAGATCATTGCTCTTCCTTACCAGCCATATTTCCCAAAAGTACACAGTGCTTCTGACTTAATGGCATACACCTCCTTTCCAATCCTCAGATGTCCCCAAGTGTTTCAGTGCACCTCCGCCTGCCTTGAACACTTCAAAGCATTCCTGTTACCTCAGTCCCTACTGAGTCTCTTCTCTGCTGTCACTTCTGGTGCAATGGTTGTGCAAAATGGCAGAAAAGCCTCACTAAAAACCAAACACACACCAGAAAGACCTGCCAGCTCTAGCTTAGAACAGCAGCAAAGTAAGGTGAAAAACAAGCCAATATAAGCCAAAGGATCTCTCACTAAAACTTCTGAGTTGAAATTTTAGTTTCGTTAAAAGTGAGGAATGTAGCAACTGACTTTCCCAGAGCTAGGAACTCACCACTTCAGTTTCTACAGTAGCATAAACCTATGCTGCAATCTCATTTAGCCAGACTAGTGAATAAGAAGTGCCACTGGTCACGCAATCTGTGGCACTTCTCTCACTGAAACAATTCTGGGCTTAGATCTCTATATACTTATAATCTACATTAAAGAAACGCTACTGCCCTAATAATTAAGTTAATCATACTGTCTTTTACACAAAGCTGACAGTCCTCTTGAATGCTGCTTTCTAGCCACATTTCCCCTGCTAGTTTTACAAAGGCAAGAAGTTTGCTTTTATGAAAGCGAGCTAAAAGATCACCACAAAAATTATTTAGAGCAGCTCTGTGAGGCATTATGTTTCCTGTGCTACAAATGGAAACTGAGGCACAGAGACTCCACGATTTGCCAAGGTATGTACAAAAATTATGTGGCTGCACTGGCCTCATCTTAGAAACCTGAATGGTCATTCCCCTCTTTTGGCTTTGTGCAGGTATTGTGTCACCGGACATGTTGTCTTCCTAATGAAACACGGAGGTCCCTATTTCCTCACTTACTAGAGAGCTCTGATCATTTTCTCGAAGACTGGAGTTTTAAGGTGGGTCTTGTGGCCTAGTTCTAACTCACTGCATTACGCATTTACCTCTTTGCTTTCTTTGACCCTGTTCCCCTTCCCCACTTGTGGGAAGATGTGGTTTCAAAGGGACCTTTCTTTCTGCTGCTCACTAGTGAGGAAGAGCAGTGAAGAATATCACTTCAGATAGCAGATAGGACCAAGCGAAATGCCATCCAAAATGGTACCCACTTGAAAGCACGGCCAGAAAGACTTAATTAACAAGATGTGAATTCAGCCTTTTAGCTCTAACCAATGGGTATCAGGGACATGAATTTCAATGCAACAAAACTCTATGCCTAGTTTTACATAGCGCTATCCTCTGCAAAATAGCAATCACAGGAAGAACTGGGCTCAATTGTGGTCCATGCAAAGAATCCCCCATGAACAGTCAGGCTCCTGAAAAGCTTTGAGAGAGGACAGCCAGCGAGTTCATCTCTTTACAAGCCAGTGGCTCAAAGAGACATCTTTGCCTTCAGTCCGCACTCAGATGTACCGCAACGTTTCCCTTTGTGAAACAGAATAGACGCCTCCAAAGACAGCGAGCATTGTCCATGCAGGCATAAAGCAATATTTGGACATGCTGAATGGCTTCCTAAGATGAGAAAAGTGCTGAAGAAACACTAAATTATGACAGATGGGAGCCCTAGAAATGCAACTACCCCCAAACTGGAAAATGAAAAGCCGGCACAAAGGGCAGGCATAACAATAGAATTTAGGCATAACGAAATACACGCCATTTAATGTGGAGTGCACTGAAGCTTCGATCCATAAGTCAAAATCCTAGCCATTAAATAGCCTCATTTAAAAAGTTTTAAAGCAATTAAAATAAATTAGAAACTTCACAGGAGGACAAAATCACTGGAAAGGATAAGAAGCACTTTATGCCAGGCACTGCTTCTGACAGTGTCATGCCCATGAGGCCAGATTTTATTTGAGAAGAGCTTGGGGCCAGATTTTCAAGGGCTCTGCACCAATAATTAGGGACAGATTTTTCCAAACTGCTCAGCTTCCATTATCCAAATAAAGGCCAGATATACCAAAGTGCTCAAGGCCCAGCAACTCCTACTGTGACAGTTACAGCCACAACATGGCCAGCTTTTTCAGAAACGTGACTCTTTATTTCACTGTCTGCCTAAGGAGGAAGTGGCCTGTTTAAAGGCTGTCTTCTAGGTTTTTTCATTGGCAGGTTGGAAGCAGTTGATTTTTAAGTCCCACTAACAGCGAGGGGGCCCCAGCTTCGCCAAGTTCAAGACAGCATGGTCTTAAAACACAAGTGGAACAAGCCCTGCTGATTTTACTCTATTTTCCCTAATTTCTGCTCAAGAGACATCTATCATTGACCGCCATATGAAGCACTTCAGAGCTGACTGCAGAAGCAAACTTGTGAAATTATAATGCTGCCTCCAGCCATTTTGCAGAGCTATATACATCATTTGTGGCACACTAGAATGGGAGCCTTTCTCAGAAACTGAAAAATCCTTTAGTAGTGCTGCTAGCAGAGAAGAGAATGCACGTCAGGATTTTTTCAGCTTTTAAGCTGGTAATAGCTCAACTTGGAAGCAAAACAAACTGATGCAACCCTACAGCAGATCACAGCCCCCAGGCTTGAAAACTGCAAGGAGTTTGTTTCCTCTCAGATGATTCTGAAATGGGTGTTGCAATACTTCCCAAGACCAAAGCCTTCTGGATCAGGGCTACGGTACACACAGGAGGTGGCGCAGGGGAGCAGTACTCTACAAAACCAAAACCTGTCACTCAGCAACGCTTAGTTGCCTCATGCTCAAACACAGACCGTGGGCTTTCAGAGAGAAACTTTCAATAGAAACCTGTGGGATTCTTTCCCTCTAAAGTAACTATTGTTCTTTCTGGAAGCACACATTAGCGTAATTCTTCAGTGGCTTACGTGGCTGTCTTTGCACTCTTAAATACTTGAAGACAGAACAAACCAATTCCGTCAGAAGGCTGCACGCCTGCTTATACTGAACATTGCACCTGCCCAAAAGAGTTAGTGGCCAGTGCCTCAAAACAGAGCAATTCACTGTAATGATGCTGTGGTAAAAGAGAGGTTCTAGCTCTAAGGAAGTGGAATGTGCCTTTCACACAGTGAAAGTACCCAGCAGTCTGTTGCCAAATGCTTGAACCCTCAATGGAGACGCTATGGGAGCAATGCTCCAACTAGAAGACAGATGCAGCTGGAATACACCACAAAGCAAAAGGAACAGGAGATTTTCCTGAGAAAACCACAGTTACAAGCAGGATTAGGAAGAAAAGTAGTCGCATGGTTGCTGAGTGCATACAAAAAGCCAATGCTACTAAAAATATTTTGGACAATACCCAATGTTCATATGTTTTCTTAGCAAAATGTGTGAGCAATGGGAAGCATTCTCACTAGTAAGCAAGAAGCTTAGAAGCCTTCATAGCATTTACTTTCAATTAGTTGTGAGGTCCTAGGTACCTAAGGGAGGACACCTAAGTTAGTGAAGTGCTCTCTGATATTTCAGATATTCTTTTCTGTCTGTCTTCTACCACTTATTTAAAACAGCCAGAAAGAACACGGAGCAAAAATTGCTCTTTTTTCCTGATACTTACTCCCTCCGTGTCCATTTTTAACAATGCGAAATTAAAATCCACTGCCAGTACAGTACTGGTGAAACACCTCACAATTACAGTTGGACAAGGCAAATTGGGAAATTCAGGCAATGGGAGGACAAGAACATATCCAGTGCTCCTGGCTCACCAGCAGATCAGTGGTAGCTAGACATCATTGCTGTCTAACCATACATTTGATAACCTGTACCAGCTGGATTTGATAGCGATCCATTTAGTGCCTTACAGAGAGAAATAGAGGGCACCAAAGAAATTGCTGCAAAAAAACCTCAGAAAAGACAAGCTGGAGCTGTAAGCACATTTTTACTAGTGAAACTGCCTCCAGCAATTTTGTCTTGAGTAACAACAAGTGGGGCAGTAAAG
>JAVSBS010006188.1:0-29460 GCA_033124195.1 Coracias cyanogaster
AAAATCAGTTCTGACATCTCTAACAAGTTTTAAATATAATCTTCCATGTAGATGCTTTTTTGACTAAGAAAAGGCCTCGTTTGAATTTTCCTCTTTCTTTTCTGCTTCATCTCCCCAAATTCACTTTAGTTTTGATCTGAATAACATTTTGGCCACATAACTTAAAAGATGAGGGGAATTGCTTGCACAGCCGTAATCAGGGGAAAGTGTTATAGGGAAAAGATGGAAAGTCCAACAGTTCAATACTGATAAAGGTGGTGCATCGATGTGGTATAGAAGAATAGAAAGTGCTGTTCCAAATGATCGGCAAATCTTTCTTGTCAATTCTTGGATTTGCCATCCATACACTGGCCAATCTAACCCTGCTCAGAGTAAGGAAGATGAAAAGATTATATCTGGACAAAGGACCAGAGCAGTGATTAAGCCTTCTGCTTTTGATTAATAGCAGAGCTAGACATATTTACCATCTGGAGCAGAGAGAGACTTGGCTCTGCTCAAGAAAGGTAAGAAATTATGAAGAAACACAGGACATTAATAATACCTGAGTTAGCAGAAAATGCATGATGACTTCGCAAAAGCCTGTCTCAACATGTAAGAAGTATCTCATGAACAAATGGCTGCAATTGCTTCGCTGTATGCAAAAAACATTTTCTAGCGCAACCTGGAGTGCAGAGAAAAAGCAAATGAAGGAATATGCCATCAGTTTAAACCATGAGGAAGAGGAGGAGGATACCCACAGTGGGGGGTTGCTCTTGCGTCCTCTGCCTCTCAAACCTGCTTTAAGTGAACAGTCACTTCCCATCCCCTTTTGCGGTCATGATAAATGTGAAACTACCTGGACAGTGTTGACTTAAAACCTAATTGCTTTTACACCAAATGAGGCATGAAACCTATTATCAAAAAAACACGATGTCCGAAGTACAAGCTGGCATTTCATTTTCCCAGCAGAGAGCTTCTGAATGCCAGAATTGACTGCAAGGCACGGCAGGAGGCTGGAAACACAAAATTAGTGATTCTTCCTGGGGCATAGCAATAGGATGCTTCTGAGGCCAAGTCTGAGAGAGGGCAGGATAAAATGCCTGTGTGAGATCTGACACATTGCTTTGATATTTGAAGGTGGCTGCAAAGCCCAGAAAATTCTCCATATATTTGGCCTTTCACCTCGTCAGAGTGGTCCATAAGACCCAACCCTATTCAATACTGGTGGAAAAGGGGTTATTTGATGCAGAAAACCACCTAAATATCACTTGTGAAAAGAAAAGCCACAAACAACAAAGTCTCTAAGTAGGTATTCTGCAACATGAGGGTGATAATGCCTGAGTGAGTGTGAGAGTGAATATGAAGTGTCCCAGGAGCACAGGCTGCTAATTAAGAGACTGGCTAATATCTGGAGCAATTTAACTCCTCTACCTCACCATCACACCTGTAGCTGTAATGTATTTTACATGTGTACTGCATCTTATATATTCACCTTTTGGCATGTTCACAAGACAGCTGCCATATAGACTTGTTGAGGATCAGTGACACAGAGCTGTTAGGCCAACTTCATGATGTCTAAAGATTTACTGGTTTTAGGGGAAATGCTCTACTGTCCTACTAGCAGTATAGGCCCACTGATGGAAGTTCTGCCCCTCTTACTCTCATATGCAGCCACTTTGCTATTCTGCCTCTGCAGCGAAGATCCCAACAGTTACCCCACACATGCCTGTAAATGATTGTTTATCATTCACACTTCAGAGGAAAGGCATTGTAGACGAGAGACAGGAAGAAATTCTTGCCTATGTACCAAACCATAGTTAGGTCTGCTAAAGGTTTCTTCCACCTTTCTTTGGCTCATTGGAGACAATACACTGAACACAATGGACCTGATCTGGTGTGAGAAATCCCCCATGCACACAGGATGCCTCCATTAGACCAGTGACATCCCTGACAGCTATTACCTTGCTCCAATTTGCTAACCACTGATTCTGACAGAGCTATATAAAGTGCACGGCAAATAGTTTATTCCAGGGAAGCAGACAGAGTCCAGCCTGCTCCTTTATCCCTTTCACAGCAGTGGCGAAAGAATAAGGCTGCAAAATACCCAGAGCAGAGAGAGTCTGAAGAGGAAAATTAAAAGACACATACAGTTATAAACCTTGACAGGTGAAAACGTTTGCTGTCGGAGGAAGACGCTGAGATGCCAAGTCAATGCCACGCGCACCAGACACCAGGGCAAAGAGAGACAAATGCAGGACATGAACTGCAGGGACTTCACAACAGAAAAGACCTCTGGCTTCACAGCTTTTGATCTATGTACCTTTGCAATAAGACATTTCATCTGGGAGTCAGCTATATCCAGTGCTGGATTAACTTCTTGTTCCACAGCTTGACCTGTCACCCAGAGTACTACAGAGATGGGCACTCAGAAACGTGTATTTAGGAAACACATTAGGTTGAGATAGATGTATTTAACATACGCACTGTACAATGCATCACACTGCTCACAGCTTAATTTCTTCTTGCTTTCCACAAAACAAAGCCCTAACAACTAAATAAAGCTTGTGTTTTCATCAAGGTTGAGCAATGCTAATTATTTTCTTTTGATATTGGTGAATGCTTCCCTGATAAGAATCACCCATATTTGTACCTTTTTCTAGATGTATCAACAAGACAGTCTTTGGGGGATGCTTCCCTTTGCCAGAAAACATTAGCTATAGTCAGAGCCATTGCTTCTCACTTCAGTATCATGCATATCATTTCCTGGGACCAGAAAAGCACAGAATTTTAGAATAGGGAGAACCTGCACACTTTTTAAAGCCACCACTGTTCATGATGTAAAGCATTTAAGAGAAAAATGGCACAAGGTAACGACCCAGACTTTTTCTATGTTGCTCATGAAGGTTCCCCAAGTCTGACCCTGCTTGGGCAAAGGTACACAAAAATTTGGATATTTTCATTCACATCTACTCACACGTTCAGTAGCAGAGAGTATAGAAAGCATTGAAGCATGTTGTGCATTTTTTTGGTAACCACAGAAGACAGCAGAGCTAATTTTAAACTACAAACATTTCATTCGCCTTAAACCCATGAAAATGGGTCTAGTCTAGGAAGCAGCAGAGTACAATTTCCATTGATGTAATGATAAACCAGTAAACCGCAAGGCTCTGGTGACCAGCTTGTGCTACCTAAAAGAGCTAGATTAGACTTAATCTTTACAGAGCAAAATTAGACCAAGTGGTACACCTCAGCCTCCTCCAAATAAATGTTTTAATGGAGAATAATTTATTTTTTTCCGAAGTCTGTGAGTTGAGAGAGAGGTATAGAAATAGGTGCACTGCTGTCTGTATCAGTGTGCTCTCTACACTCCGTGTTCTTCCATTGGGAACAGGAGCCCTACTGAAACCACTAAAATAAAATAATGCAATTCTCTTGGCTAGACTCACAGAAACCCAGGAGCGAAGTATTAATTTTCTGAATCAGAATCAATATACTGCACAATAATTTTCCATGAATTATTTATTTGTAAAAAAGAATATGCTAGCAAACCCTTTGGTCCCTGCACCTCCTTTCCTCCAACCTTCTGCAACAAGCTCCTGCAATATGACATATCTAGGTGGGACTAAACAATTCAGCTGTTTTACCTGGTCTGCAGATGGTAACAAATTGCACCTAAGCTACTAAAATTCCACAAAACGCAATTATACCCAGTGGAGCGAAAATTAACAAGTAACTGTCAGGTTGCCTTTTAGCAGTGACATTACACCCCTGGATGCCATGGAGGTAATCACTAATGTTGGGCAAATTTTAAGGGACAGAAGGCTTTGCTTTCAGCTATCATGGACACATTTGGAACAATATGGGACTTTTACAAAGTAAGGGTGCTTTTTCTTTGTTAACCTCTTTAAAAATATTTGTGATCAGAGAGCTTATTATTATTTTGCTAATGATCAACTATCACACAACATTGGGAAAACAGAATTCCCATTAGCATAAAAGCAACTAAAGGAAAAATAACAGAAGACTACAAAGATTAGGGAAAACGCTCACTGAGTTACTGTGACCAGATGGCTTTTTTCAGTGTCTGGGGCTAGTCAGGGTTCAATGTTTTTCTCCCATAGAAGCTAATTTCATGCAAAGGCCCTTCTAGCTCCACTTCAAAAGTGAGAGTTTGATTTATATCTCAAAACCAGCCTTCGGTAGTTCTCTCTTATGATTTGTTAGACGGCTGTCCACAACATGGATGGTATATAGGCCTTAATTGTTTCATTTATATGTTTAAACGTACAAGCGAGCACAGGGAATCTAAAGGAATATCTCTATGTTTTAGCCCTCTTTTTTCATTGTCCCTCATAAACATTAAAAACTGCAAACAAGCTTGTAAGGATGGTTTTTGGCATGAGGAACAGGTGGTGGTAATGTCGGTTAAGTATTCCTGCAGGGGGAAGACTGGAAGGTTGCTATAAATTATGGCAGCATTTCTGCAACTGAAAAACTTGCTTTTCATTGAGGAAGCTGAGAGAGCTCTTTGATGACAAAGCCATCAGGGAGCTTCAAATCATATCACATCACTAAGTTTTCTTTCTCCATTTGTCTTGGAAAAACATTATTACAAGCATATGTGCTTGCACATTGCACTAACAAGTGATAGTGGCCTAGAAAGAATATGTGTGTGTATGTATATATATGTATATCTCTGCCTCATCACAAATTCAAGCGAAAGAGTCCCATACTCTCACAGTTACCCAGGTCAAATTCCCCATATATTCATAATGATCAAACTCACTTAAATACATTCCATTGAATGTAGGAAGCAAATAAATTAATTTCGCAATTTGGAAAAACACCTCTTAAATAACCAGTGGGATCATGACTTTTTCCTATGCATCAGAAAGTCAGAAATCTATACTCTTAAATATCTGCAGGACTCAATTCAGTGAGGAAAAGAGGAATTTCTGTGAATATCCTTGCAGAATCAGGCCTACAGTTTCTAAATCATGCTATCAAAGTCCTTTTCTAATCTGCAATATTTGTTCCCTACTCTGCAGCTCCTAGAGAATGTCCTCCTCGTAAAAGACCCTCTCCGTGGAGGATATGAGGTAGACAGAACACCACCTGATGCTCCAGCGAGTGGAAGAATGTTTCCTGCTGATGCATTTTTCTGGGGCAGTACCATCCTTATGGTCCACTAATCAGTTTTGAAAGAAAGATGGAAATTCACTGGAAAATAGAAATCAAGTTCTTTTCTTTCACCTTTTTTTTTCCACATGGATAGCTGCAGGGCATGGAACTACTGTTTTAGTAGTTCCTTTGGGTGTCAATTGTGCCTTCATTTCCAATTACTCTCAATACACACCAGTTGCCAAGATGCAAATCTCAGCCATAAGAAGAATCCCTTTCTGCAGATTTAAACCCAAAACATATCCACACTAACTTGATTTCCACAAGAGAGAACTTTGAATACTACTATCACTGACCTTTGTGCCCGGTCTGTCATCTCCTCCTCCAGATCCAGCAGGACTGCTGCCTGAGCCATCACCTCCTTGCTGCAGGGCAGGGATTTGAGGTGCAGAATGAGCAAACCAAGGCAAAACTTGCTTCCCATCTCCTCCAGCTCTTGAGTTCCCAGCTGCAGGCCCTGATGGAGAGAGGAGAAAGTTTTGGTGCTGAGTATTTCATAGGTACATGGAAAGGGTCGGGCTTGCTTTGCAGAAGTACTCTTAGCATTCCTTCTCCAGTTCTGAATTAGGGGTTCATTCACATTTGCTACTTATAGAAATTTCTCCTACAGAATCATTTGTAAAGTAACCAATAGCACTTGATCTACAGAAGCTATTCTAAAATAGCCTCTATTTTACAAATGGGGAAATAGAGGCAAATAATTTAACTTCCTCGACTACATTTGCAGGAGGAGTCATTGCAAGAATCAGACTCAGACCCCAGGAGAATCTGACTAAATCCACTTTTACAATCATTAGGACTCATTTTTTCTTTCTCTCTGTAGACAAGTCATCTCCCTAAGCAAATTGGTTCTATGACTGTAAACACTGGCCAGTGGCAAAGATAAAAAAGGAAGCTGGGGGGCAGAGAGAAGAGGAGATCTTTAACAAGTTATGAATTGTTTTTTAAGAAAATCAATTGCAAAGTAATTGCAAAATAACAAACACCTCTAAGGAATTTCTCAGTCTATTAAAAGCTGATGTCTCTCTAGCAGAGATAAGCAAAGACAGAGAAGCACAAACATGGTTTAGATTATCAACATCATCTTTCAAGCGAGGCCTCCTCCAAACCCTGGATCCTCACTTGGAAGAACCCTGATTATGAATAGTCTGTGTTTGTTTTTCACTAATTAAAAAAAATAAAATAAAGCTCTAGCAAATAAGGAAAACACCAAGGGCCTGCATAAGAGTAAGTCAATGTAATCAATGGCAGTTTCATGCAAGCGGTGAGAGGGTAGAAGACAAAGCTCAGATATACTAAAAAGAAACTGAGAAACTGAAAATCCCTCATCTTTGGCGTTTAGTGACTGCATCACATGTACTCCTTAATGCTAACACATCAGGGGTTGCATCGATTGCTGAACAATTGCTGCCTCTGCCAGTCTCAGCCCTATGTACTTTTGTGGCACAAAACACTGCTGCAGCCAACCTTCTGATGAGAGCTCCAGCTCCATTTCCAAGACTTTTTCCTTAGCAGCTCTCAGGAGTCCACGCTTACAGTCCTGGCACTAGCTCCATGCCAGCATGGCCTGCACTTGACCACTTGACTCTACTACATATTTGTTAGTGGACATTGCATGGGTAATGAAGTGGTGGTACATGTTCTGGTAATGCATGCCAGGAGCCTGGGTGATCTCATGTTCTGTTTTTTTTTTCTCTGTATAGTGTTGCACTTGTAAAGTGCTTTGGGGATCCTTGGGTCTGAGCAGCTCTAAAGAGCTGAAAAATTATTTCTGTGCCAGAAACATGCAGGGGGATGGAAGAAACAAGAGATTTCTCACAAACTGCTGCAGCTGTCTTGTAAAGCGATTTTTTTGTGCAATTTTCTTAAAGGACACAAACTACTTGGACAGGATGAAACCCACTACATCTCTAGTGGGTCCAGCATGTGCAAATTTCATCTGGAATTACAAATACCATCTGATAACAAATACCTTCTCCTATAGTAAAGATATTGTAATTCTGTTTCCTTTCTGAGACCTTGTCAACAAAGCATGAATCTGTAGTTATGATAACGAGCAACACAAAGTAATACAGAGGCCAAACACATACTGAGTGTCTGGACAACTAGATAAGCACAGGATCTGCCCAGAAGAAACACACAGACAATCTGAAAAAACAGCCTCGGTGCTAGGAAGGGTCTAGAGACTCAGGAGAACTGACTTCTGCTCTCAGAACAGTCTCTAAGTGTTTTTATCACAGTGGGCAAATCTCTGACACCACTTCTTCTCTCCATCCTATTAACCTCCACTGCAAGCTTTGTCAAGCATGATCCAGGCACAATGAACTATAGCAATAATTAATAATAGTAAGAAAACAGAGGAGAGGCTTATAGGAACCAAGGGTCATTAACACAAAGCAATGAGAGCAGCTCTGCATATATTTCTAAATGTTTTATTATTTTACATTAAAGGACTTAAGATATTTTAATATGGCAGAGTTACACTCAGCAGGTAGAAGTGGTGACATTTCTGAACAAAAACACGTAATTTCCACAGCAAAAGAGTTATTTTCTCAGAAGCAAAAAATAAAAATAACATGTCATGGCTTTCCCTGGGGTGCATCTCAGGGTCTTGCTTCCAAGATCAAGGCAACATACTAAATATCTATCAATCCATGAGATGCGAATAGTGACTGTGCTAAAACTCAGCCTGTGGCTTTATGATTCCCTGGAGCTTTATTCAGGATATGAAGAGGCCTTAAGAAACTATGAGCAGAGAAATAATAATAATAAAACTATAATATACCTCAGAAGCCTCAGACAGTAATTGCTCATGCACTGAAGTTAGCTGCTGTATGATGGACCCATATTGCTTTGATACCAGACAGCTCAGGAGTAACAGCTGGAAACTTCAGCTAGAGGATTACTTGTTAACATACTTTATTCACTTCAAACGCGGACAGACTTTTATTTTTTTTAACTTGGATAATTCTCTCCCTCTCCTTCCTCCCTCCTCAGCTCTCAGCAGAGGGTGGAGCTGGAGGTGCATAGCATGACTACCATTAAACTGAAGCTGTTGACAGAACTGACATATCAAATTAATGTTATTGATGGCATCTGTCAGCAATGTCAGGAGCTGGTGTACTGGTTAATAATCAGTCCCACTTGCATTGCTGAAAGGGAAGCCTGATCTCCAGGCATTTCCCTTGTAGCTGAGCAGCACACAGTTGTAAAAATGTTGAGATGGTGCTTACAACTCAAGGGTTTTGAAAATATTCTAAAAGAAACAGAAGAAGGAAGAACAGTAGAAGTGGTACAGCTTGGTTGGGTTAAGAAGCTGGTAGGAAACACACCTCCACAGCAGCGAAGCTGTCTTGCTTTTATGTGTAGTGACAGTATATGGTCTGTTTGCCACAGCTCTGCCCAACAGCACCTTCCCTGCAATGCCCTGCCAGTCTGGATTCTCAGTGACCCCATCTTTCTCTCTAGCACAACGGTTTACAGCTCTATCATCTACGTGAGCAGTGGAGCATGGTGCAAAGTCTTCCAAGGCAGCAGAACCTAAGCATGTTCTGAAGCAGGAAGCAGTATCTCTGCATCAGAAAGCTGCAGACAACTTCATCAGTCCTAATCAGTCCAGCCTCAGAAACACACTAACAAAACTATCCTACTTTAATGATGAGCTCACGTCTTCGGAGCTTCTGCTCTCTCCTACATGAAAGTACCATTCTGGACCAGCATCACCTTGATACATCACACTGCTGCGCAATACAGGTTGGTGCTATGGGCCCCATCACGCCGCCTTTTGTGGGCATCATGTTAAGGGATAACAGCTTAATTGTTTCCTGGACATTACAGAGAATAATGGAGCTAAACAACTTTTCCTAATCCCTTTCCACATTTTCATACTGCAACAGACAGCACGGGAGGAGGTGACACCTAATAGCAGTCCAAGTTTTGGATATATTTATTTCACGTGGGAAGAAACAAAATTCAGAGGCAGGTGACACGGCCAGTCAGATGAATGAAACAGACACTTAGTCTAACAACTCTCAGTCTAGTTAAACCAATTAATTTCTTGCCTTTTCTGCCAAAACTGTTACTGACATAACTGCTGGGACAGTAGGAAGACCACCTGCATCTCTTAATCGACACTGTCACTGTAGTAGGAAACTAGTACAGATTCCTAGAAGCAAGAAAAAACCCTATTCCGTGACTTATCATTTGGCCAGGATGTTATCAATACAAATTTTTCTAAATAAAATTGATCAAATCATACTGGAAAAACAGCTTATTCATACTCAGCACTGTTGCATCAAATAAATAACCACAACTACATGTTTCCAATACCTCTCAACTTGCCCTCAAAATACTTCACATTCTAAATGACAATGCAGTGGAAAAAACTTTATTATTCATTGTTTTAAACACTCCCACAGCCAAAGGCAGCAATAGTTTCATAACACAGATATTACTGAAGATGATGGAAGGACTCCAGAAGTTAAATTAGAAATTTCTCCACAAGGGTAACTAGAGCTACAGGAAAATTAGAGTTGGAAGATACTAATAAACCCAGGTAGTCAGAATATTTCAGAAAGATCAGTTGTTTCATAAAAGACATCTCTGGTACGCAGTGTGGCCACTTCAGTGGCCTCTCCAACTTTTGGTCACCGCTCAAGCCTTGGGGCAACAGCTTTTCCCTGAAAACTCACTTCCAGTCAATACAATACATACATGCTTACAGAATATTCTCTGCATCTCAATAGCTTTACACATGCATACTGGTTATGCCCTAAGGCTGGGTATAAATAAATTGACAGTCTGGTTTCTCACTAATTCCATCAGTGAGCTCTCCCTCAGAATACTAATAGAAATCATTTGGAGGCTCTAGAGGATAAACCAGGGAGTGGAATGAAACACTTAATGTGTGGTGTCTGCAACCTTAATTTCAGCTTGGGCCAGTCCTGAAGGTTACTGTCCATTCCATCCTTGGGAATGAAGGTATGCAGGCACATGCTGGGGAGCTGACTATTTAGACAACTAAGACAGTAGGGAATAAGCTAAGTTTTCTCATGCCCCAGCGTTCCCTAAGAAGCAGGTATGGCATGCAAAACAGATGAAGTGGAGGGGATAGGGAGAGGAATTTGGGCCAAAAGATTTCAAGGGGATTAAGCAAGCAGAAAAGGCTGAAGATGCAAGAAAAAAACAGGCTAGCAGGAATTTCTAGAAAGAAAGATGAGAGGGGTTGGAGTTAGCTGAAGAGATAAAAGGATGAGAGAGATAAAAGGATGAGAAAGGAGGGGTTGTTGAGGTCAGTGTATGCTGATATAAAGGAATGATAAGAAGAAGAAAGCTAGCAGAAACCTCTAGCCCCTTCTCGCCCTTGGAGAAGTGTACCTCACTCTGAACATCTGTCCTCATTACATCTGGTACTTAGGCCACATGGTGAGGAAACAAGGCCTAGCTTGCTTTGAATCCCCTCACAAAACTTTTGCTGAACTCAGATGGTATTTTGGCTCAGCAAACTTCTTGGGTACAGAAGCAAAGAAGTGGTTGTTTTAATCATTCAAATCGACTCTTTCCCTGGTTAAAGGTATGTTACAGGCAACACTGTTCAAGAAATGGAGTGAATGGGACGATTACATACCTTCTCCCTCCAATCTGCTAGAGAAAAGAGTGCTGAACAACCTGCTCATAGAAGAACTGGGATTTGGCAAATAAAAATTGTGGCCAAGCTCTCCAGCAAAACAATGAATTCTCCAGGTCTACTCTTTGCATTCCTTTCACTTTGCTGACCAAATATTTGTCCAGCATTCCCATCTCCACCCTTTTCCCTCCCAGCATTTCCACAGCTGTCACCTTGTCCTTTCCCTCCACCCTTCTCTCCCTCAACTTCTTCTCCTTCTCTACTCCTCTCTCAGTGTCCCTTCTCCCTTCCTTGATCAGATCCCATGAATGACTCCATCCCCAGCAAATGGCAAGCTCATCATATGTGGGAACAGCCAAAGAAATTACATTACTGTTGCATTTGCCAAACTCAGCCACCTACTTTGCTTGACCACTCTATCTCACATGCTGCTACCTCATGTTTTATCTCAACACATTGCAAATTATCCAGGATCAGGACAGGGGTGGCTGTAGCCTCCCACCTACCGCAAGACCGCACACATACACAGAGGTACTGGTTGGACAGGCAATGCTTCCATGTCTGTTGGATGCCATTATAGCTGTTCTTCATTGCCATAGGAGATTGAAGGTGGCAGAGGGTACCAGAAAGCCCAGCTTTGCCAGACTGCTGCTTGAATAGCATGGGGACAGGCTATACCTTTGTTTTAAAATGTAGGCCATAATTGGAACAAAAGATGAACATAAAGAGAAACAAGGACATTTTCCCCCTACACAGGCAAACTATATAGGAAGATGCTATTCTTTGCAGAGTTCTTGCTTTCCAATAAAGTTCAGTAGTACATTGGTTTTCTGTCTCATTCATTATTGTATGACACGCTAGGGACCTATTTTTAGGCTTTGGATGAACCTGGACTAGCATCAACAGATTGTCCCTCTCTCTGCAGACACTGAGCAATCTTTGCCTTGTCCCACAGCGTCTTTTCAAACAGAACTGAAGTGGCTGAATGAATGATATGCCAGGCTAGAACTGAGCACGTTGGAGGAATCTGTCTTGTTTCACAGTGATGAGGTCAGTAGTGTCTTAAGTTCAGATCTAAGGACGGTGGACAGTTCTGGGGAGAAGCCTGCCCACACCATCTGATGAAGAACAGTCTCTTGGAAGTGACAGTACAGAGGGAAAGCTTTTGACAGTGGAGCTAACGAAAACCACGGGCAATGTTATTTTGTAATTAAAACAAAAAACGACAAGCCCCAACAACGACAACAAAACAAACCCAAACAACACAACATCCCTCCCCCGCTAACTCCTAAAGGAAAAAAAGTGCTGCTCCAGGATATTTAAGCCTCCCGCCCAGTAGGCAGGGAACAGGACTAGAGAACTGTTCAAAGTCACCTTGGGATTCTGGGGCAGTATGAGGAAAGACAGTGATTACTTTATATTAGTGACAATTAGGTGCTTTATTCAAGAAAGCACCTTTATTCCCCATGTTCCCAGTATTTGCAACAAGTTAACTGGTATCACCCCATCTGATGGTGCCTTGAAAATTCATCAGTAGTCTGCCCATGACTTTCTCTCACATACATACTTTTTCCTCCTATCTGTGGAACCTGGAACAAGTCACAGACAGGTTATAGCCTGAGGTATCTGAAGATTAAGTGTGAGGTGGGGCTCTAAGAATGTCTCAGAATCTGTGACAAATGAATTAGCTCTTAAAAGTAGTCTGGGAAAGCAAGAAGCTGAAATTTTGCAAGTCCTAAATTGGCAGCCTAATCCCTGGATCACTTTTCTTCCCTCTTTACTTCCACTTAAAAGTTTGCCTGTATAAAGAACTTCAGTGCACAGAAAAATGACCAGACTCTTGGCCCACCCAGGTCTTATTTTCAGCTATGAATCTACCTGGTTTGGCCATATTTCACTATGGGTGTAAAATAATTTTCCAATCCTGGCTGGTGATCACCACATGCCTTGGAACAAAAGGATTTATTGTACTAATTTTATTCTGGCTAACGTAAATGCAGATGCTATTCATTAAGTGTTCACTTTTAAAAGTCTTAATAAGGTATTTGTCTTCAAAATGCCATCCACTATGGGGATCCTCAAGTTAATTATGTGTTACATAAAGAATCTATTGTTGCATCTTAATTTCATGAAATGGCCACAGAGCCTTGTATTATATTACACAACATCTTGCTATTTTTCTGTGTTGACTTCAAAGCATTTAAAGTAACAACACTGGGAACTTCTGAAGTAGTTCTTAAAAATTCACTGTGCTATAAATCGCAAGGGAAGAAACATTATAGCCTTTCCCTCTCACCTCAATAAAATACATGGTATTCTTCCCATCACAGCAGTGATGACAATAAGCATTGACAAAAGTGACACAGCAAGGCTAGTGTGTTTTTGTTCCCCATCCAGAATGGGACTTCAGGATCATGGCACCTCTCACTTTCACACCAACACAGGGACTGAGGCATTGGCGCAGACTTAGTAAGAAGCCAACACAGCATAATCCAGACATCACCCCAGTTGCTCCAGCCTGATAACACCCTGCCCCACATTTTCTCCAGCACTGTGCTCCCATGCTAGTGGATTATGGAGACTAGCAGACCAGTGAAGCTGTGTCTTGGCCTGGAACCAACGTTGTGTAGAGGAGAATCCCACAGGGTGGCCGCCAAACATCCAAACTGCTGCAAAGCCTCTCCTCAACCCAGCGCTCAGTGTTACCTCTGCTTTGCTCTCTGCACTGTAACGCTTTATTCCTTCCCTTTACAACTCAATAGCTCTAGTATTCCTAATGCTTTCCCTGTATTGAAGCTGCCTTCCAGGCCACTAAACACTTTCATGTGCTCCCTCTAGCCCCTCTTTATCACTGCTTTCTCTTTTACAAAAGAAATGACCCATAACAAATGCAGTACGCCACAGGAGGTATTACCATTCATGTCTATAGGGATATTATAACATCTTCCAAGTCTACCTCTTTCTTCACACATGCAGGCATCTTATTCACTTTTTTTTTTTATTGCTGCTGCCGCACATGGCACAGACATCTTTATCAAGCTGTCTTTGTAATAGCTACTTATGTTTTCCTGAATGGTTAGAGCTAATTCAGAGCCCAGCCATGTGTCTGAATGCTTTAAACTATTCCTTCAAATATGCTTTACTCTGCCACTGCCTATGTTTCATCTTCCATTCTAGTACCCACAATATTTCAGTCCTTCTTCCTACTGTGTAATTTGTATCAGCTGCAAACAGTAAATCTTATTATCTTACTGTTTGCCTTTCCTTCCAGTCATTAAAATTATAAATATTGGCCAGCACCAATTCACAGAGTGGTAGCTGGAGTCAAGTTACTCTCAATTTCTTTCCATCCCCAGGATGCCTTATGCATCCTACCTATTTTTTCCAGCACTTTAACTAGGTTGTGACTACACAAACAGCCCTTTTGTGTCTCACTCCATAACTCTCAGAATTTCTCAATACCTTTTTTTGAAGGAAGCTCTCCTTCTCTCAGCTCTGACTCATTTAGGATGCCCAGCAATCCAACCTGCATGAAAATTAGTCTTGGCTCACTCTTGAAAGCCATGGGTGAAACTTTAGATACCATTTATCCTTCAATCCCCATAACTCTTTTTTTAGAAAAAAAAATCCACAACATTATCAAGGCACTGTTAACTCTCTCAGTCATTGTGTTTCCTCATCCCAGTATCCCAGCACTTGAGGTTCTCTCATCCCATGCAGTAAGTTTTTAAACATGACGAATCGTAATTAGCACCTTGTTAAGCATGTTTTAGACAGTCTGCTATCTAGTCAGCCATTTTTAATGATCTCTTTTTAGTAGTTCAAATCCTCTGTTCCTTAGTTCCCTTACAACTCCTAGAGGAACAAAACCTGGGCTTCATGTGATTCTGTGAGTTACAACCTTAGCCAAATATAAAATAACACAGCAGACAACAAGCAAGCATTGTCTTCATGTATAAATCAGCCAGAGTGGTCCCACAGCATCCCGCTCTGTTCCGATCCTGGCTGTCTACCAACTCTGCGAATTGTGGCTCCAGGGCAGCACAAATAGCTCCAGAATGCATCCAAACCTCAGCCTACACAATCTCCGATTATTCCAGTCCTGAGAGTACCATATCTTCTTCCAGAGCCTTTTGGTCATGCCTTGAAGCATACTTTTTTTCCAGATCTAACCTTTCTCTCCACAAAATCACTCATTTCCTCTGAGATCTTCTGCCAATGGCCTCAGAGCAGAGCTTCCACCTGCTGGTGGTTTCTTCTGCCCAGATCACATCACAAGCCACCCGCCAGCTTCCATGGTGGAATAATTATGTGTATATGTTCAGAAGAGGTCACCCTGAGACTCTGTGTGTTGGTCTCTTTAAAAGCTTAATTTAGGTGGGTCCTTAGAGCTCCACAGGTGAGAGGTGAGAACACAGGGCCATCTACAGCTTTGCACCTTCCTCTTCCATTTCAGTTTTCATTACTCCAACCTTTCAAGCACTGTATGTCCATCCCATTATGCTGATACAACTCAAGAGCTACCTGAGACTTTTTTTCTAAATTATAAATGACTCCCTCCAGGCTAATTTATTTTTTTCATATCACAAATTCTCTTTGGTCATCTTCAGCAAACACCACCAAAGCTGCCCTCCACCACCTATCACTCTCTACAACCTCAGGATCAGCGACAGGAACCAACTATAATTCTACAATTTATTGTATTAGCACTTCTGAAACAACAAAAGAGTCATTGATTTTTCCAAGCCAAAGAAACATGGGAAAGCACAAAAAAGTATCTATGCCCAGCTTGGATCAGAGAGCATAGACACTTCATAGGAGAGGGCTTCCCCAGCCTGGAAACCGCTCCTTTTGAAGCTGAAGGATGGGAGTACAAACAAGGAGCTTGTTGTCTGTTTTCTTACATGTTTCAGAGTAATCATTCTGACACAGGACCCTTCATGCTGCCTGTCAAATTTAACAGAAAAATGGACAATAACAGTGAAAGTGTGACTGCTTCTTTTTTCTCTTTCTTTCTTTTGAATACTCTGTACTAGCCACTAGGACAATGGCTGATAACACTGAGGGCAATTCAGGCAAAAGTACTGCAGGACCTTCTTTGATGTCTGCTCTGATTTAATATAGGTTCATGTAAAAAACATGTAATACAATAATACCATATAAAGAGTTAAAGAATACATGAGAAAGCTGAGTCAAAGGAAGATTTTGCCAGATGGCCCAAGGGCAAGTGACTATTCATTTCATTAAGAGACTGGGGTAGGATGAACGTCCTGTGATTTGTCCTGGGTATGTGGACTCCACAGCCAGAAATCAAACACCAGGAAAGTTCTTTCAGGTGAAACAGCTGCCGTCAACTGCTAACCAGAGTTTACACGTCTGCAGAATCCAAAGGCTCATTTTATTGCCAGCCAACATGTTCAGTGGTACTAAGATGGCTGATGGGTATTTTTACCTTAATTTTGGCTGGACAAGTTATAATTAAAAGGAAAACAAAAAATGGAGATCAAAGCTGAAACTTCTACTTTATTACAGGAGAGATGAACCTGTGGTGCTTGTCCATGAGGAACTGACCAGCAGCATGCAGGTGACATTTGGAGTTATTTACCAAGTAGAAGGATCAGTTAGAGCTGCCAGTTGGATGTGGACGTTTGCAAACCACCTACAAGCCTTTTCCCCTATATAATCCCACCAGCACAGGCTCAGTTTAACATCTCCACTTACTGTGCTTTTGGAGAGAAAGAGAAAAAGAAATCAGGTCTTTGAAGACTGTAAGGAACAGACTGAAGAAAGGGAGACAAGATCAGAGAGGCAGAGCTAGGGTGAGGGGGAGGAAGCTATCTCTAGCAACCAGCATAAGTGATGTGACTCACACAAAAGGAGTTTACATTTCCCCTTGGTTCTACTGTGGATATTTCCATGTTGGCTTTTTCAGAGATGGAGACCAGCAGGAAGCAAATGCATGCAGCTGATAAATGCCTCACCTCCTAGAGCATCAAGTGAGAAGCATACAGGCCTTGTAAAAATAAACTACAAGTCTCTGAGTCTTTGAAAATCTACTGACCATTTGCAGCAAAGCAGGCAAACCTTTATCAGCAGAGAAGATGCTGACTCCAGATTACAGGCTTTCAGGATTTCTCCTCTCGAAGCCGTAGCACCTGAGAAAATTTGCATAAGAACAAGCTGCCTTTTTCTTAGGAGTCCTTTTCAACCTGCTTTTGTGATTTCTACTGAAAATGATAATCCTCTGTTTGTGACATTGCAATCATTTCTACCACAATCAAGCGTTCTGTCCAAAGGGAGGATTACTGCTTCAGTTTGAGGAAGTATATGGTGTTTCAGAGGAACAAAGCAGCCAGCTTCCAAGCAAATGACCTTGGTAATAAAGAACAAAAGAAGTTAAAGATATAAAACCAACACTACACATGATCAGATCTGCCACTTCCACGAGGCATCTGATGCTCTTTAAGTTCACAAAAAACTGATGTTTCCTATAGATATTTGTACAATGGAGTTGGAAAAAGTGGCAAGGGACATTTCTCTTTGCCGTGCCACTCCAACGAGCTAGTAATGGTTTAAAACTTAACATCAGAGGCACATATATAGAAAACCCACTGTGGTGCATATCTCCATCATTTTAGCAGTGTCCTGTGAGCAGGAGCATCAATGCACATGGTGCTGAATGTCAAACAACTGGCTTAAACTTGTGCCCCTAGCAGCTGCTCTAAAATCCAAAGAACAAACTGTTAAAAAAAAAAAAGCCTTTGTTTTTCTGCCCCCCCTTTTAATGGCAATAATATAATTTTGCATGACTCTCCACAGAACAATTTGCACAAGATTACCCAGAGTGCACCACATTATGGTAATACACTTCAACCTCTGATGCGTATTTGACAGTGTTAAAGATCTGTCAAAGGAAAAATAAATGATGCAGGAAAATGATGATGTAAGACAGGACAGTAAACATTCCGCACTTGTGTAATCTGCCAAAATTCAGTCTAAAATTGGCCTGCGAAAGAGAACTAGAGTATTGTGCACTCAGAACAGCTTTAGGGAATGTTCCCAGCTCAAGCAGAAAACAATACCTGACTGGGACATGGATGCAATCACGAAGGAATGGAAAGTACAAAAAAACAGAACTAAGAGCTGAATAGGAGACAAGGAGAGATTTTCTTCATTTCTTTGATTTCCCAGCGGGTAACAACCTGGAGGGAATATTCCCTCTTGCTCATGCAAGGACAGTTTGGTTCACTGAGCTTCACCACACATCCGCTCAACTCCACTTTCTGCTCCTCTTCAAGTCCTGCTGCATCTTCTGATGCTGATAGTGATCCCTAATAGATGCTGGACAGTCTCTGTGTTCAAAAGTGGCCTTCCCAAAACAGTGTGCCCCAAGGCTGTAGCAGTCACAGAATCCAAATTACTTGCATCTCCTTCCTGCAGTCACCGATGGCTACTCAGCCCTTCAGCAGCTTCACCAAGGGAATAAAGACTCTCAAACACTTTATAGCATTAGCCCTGCACTTTCCCATAGAAAAATAATATCAAATCTAACTCTCCCCTATTCAGTCAATTCCACACACTGTTAGTAATTTAAGTAACCAGATATCACTCCTCAAATCCCTAATCAAGGGATAGGTCTGTTTTGATACCCAAGGAAGAGTTATTTAACTGGCCAGAGGACTTTTCTGCAAAGCCCTCAGACAAGCAAGGGCAAAGAGGAAAAACAAGTGGTTGAGGGAAGGAAATATGGTGAGAAGCAGTATTTTCCATCTAGGTCTTTTCATTAATTCTCTCAAAGCTAAGTCACAGAAAAACTAACAAAACAAGGGATGAGGCCAAATTATATTTGCTGAAGAGGAGTTACAGAGATTAGTGTATTAATTAATCAAGACAACTATGTCAGCAAGGGCCTGACCTTTATTCCTGCCCCAGTAACATCTTTGTCCCTGGTGACTTTTTGGCTTGCATGCTAAAGCCATTTAGATACATACCTCAATTAATCGCAGAGTGCCCTCTGGGAGATAGGAAAGCAGTACTGCAAGCAGGGATGCTGAATCAGAGGAGGAGCGATCTAGTCAAAGGCACCTCGCCAAGGGCATTGGCAGAGCTAGGGAGAGAGCTCACAATTCTCTTTACCTCTCACACTTCACTCCTCACTGCTAGGAACAAAATTGTTTGGAGCTATTAATCTGGAATTCTGCCACACTTCTACAAAACCAAAAAATTTAGAGACTGACAAGAAATAAAGATTAAGTTTCAAAAAAAAACCTCACCCTAAAACTAAAGAAAAGAGTCTGTTTTATAAAGAACTTGCATCTTTTTGCAATAAAACAACAGAAATACATGAAATACATTCAGACAAAATGGCAGATAGCTGCTGAGGGCAGAACAGCAGGCAGATCTTCAGCTACCCCTGCTTATCCCCTTTCTCCCGAGACTAAGTCCTTTCTTCAGGCAGATTAGCTGCCCATCCCCATACTCTGTGGAGACTCTATTCTTTTACTTAACATACAGCTGGTTCACTCAGCTTCCTGAGTACCAGCTTGAGGACAGACAGGTCCAGCAAGCCTCTGAGCACCACTGTCATTCTAACAAAGAATCTCCAATTTCTGCAAGTGCAGCTGGATGGCAGAATACAAGTACAGGGAGATGCTGCTGTCCCCACATAGCAGAGACAGACAGGGATGGAATCTGGACAGGCTCAGGAAGACGATGTACAACCACAGGCTTTCAAGGCAATAGGAGGACTAAAAAGCTGGTGATGCTCAAGGATGGCAGCAGATGGTCACAACACTGGAAGATGTCTGCTTCTATCGGAATAGCTGTTATTACAGCAACTGAAAACATGAATCTGTTTTTGCATCCCAAGCAAAAGCAACAAACTTATCTGCCCATTCATCTTTTACCCACAGGCCCCATCAGTCTGGACTCTGACCCACTGACTGACAACTTCCTGGCTTCATTTTGGACCTGCCTTGTCACTACAGACCTACCAGGTGATTGTTCAGCTGACCCCAGTTACCATCACTGGACCTGGTCCTCATTCACTGAACCTGGTCCTCATTCACTGGCTTGACCTTGGACCTGTTTCATCACCATGGACTTGTCTGGTGACCTGGGCTCTTGGCTGAACCCACACAGTCGTGGCCTGCTCACCTTGCTCAGCAGCAGTAGCACAGGGCCTTGGCTGGCAAAGAGAGACATCCAGTATTAACTCTATTTCTCCCAGTGTTATGACTGGCCTTAATTATTTTCTCAGTACAGGCACTTCAAACTGTCCATCTCAACCCCAGACGAGCAATAGTGCAGAAGCTGTAGCTTGAACAAAAGAAACCAGTCCCTCAACATGTCTATCACTAGCTGAGCTGAACCTGCCTGCCCCTTCAACTTCAGCTCTACAGCCCTTCACATTCAGCCCTGATGTTGGGCTGGCACTTACTCAGCTTTCTCCTGTGCTCCTCAGTATAAAGGTTACAACATCCTCAACTACAGCTAGACTAAGACCAACTTCACTCCATTTCTTCACACTCACTAGTCTGACACCTTCCTGTCTTTAAGAAGCTAACACACATCATCCCTCAAGCATCATATTTGAATTTGGTCAGAAAGCTTTCCAGTAAAACAAACCTCTTAGCTTTAGGTGCTAAATTAATTTTTGTTAGAGCCAACAGGGTTACCTCATGCTAGAATCCAGCTACAAAAATAGAGTTCTTTTCCTCCTCCCTAGCTATTGTTGGCAAACATTAGTTCTAGCAAGAGAGGCTATTTCTGGACTTTTATTGGCAAGTCTTATGTTCAGAGACTAAAGGAAGGAACTGGCTGACAGTGGAAAAAACATTAGGCACAACTTTCAAGAAATGCCAGTTTCTGCCAAGTTCTTATGCACATTTCTCTGGAAAAAAAAAAACAAACAAACTCAAACTAAATACAAAACCAAAACAACAAAAAACTCCAGAAGCTTTATTAACCACTACTAGTAGAGGTCCTGTCTGTGAGGATCAGTGAGAGAAAAAGGCACATAAGGAAAGTTCTCTGTCTCGGACTGACAATCAGCTGCATGGTCAGTGCTGCAGATGCCCACTTATACACATTTCATTTGTGCCTCCTCTTTTGCAGAAGAAAAATCTCCTGCTTCTTAGTACAAAGTAACTGCTAAACATGATTGGTGGAATTTCTAGCAGATTTTTGTACATGATCTCCTGGATGGGCTGATATGCACTTATCAGACATGCTCACACATCTGTGCATACACACAATCAGATTTCTACGACACAGGTACCACAACAAACAGCACCCTTCATAAGTTCACAATTGAAATAATTTGCACGCTTGAAGGTCTGAGAGGACATGTTTTGGACCAGTTGCCACACTTGCATGCATGTACACACATCCAGTCACAGTTCTCCACCAATACACTTCCAAGTTTGCACGCACAAATATTCACTGCATGTAAACATCCCACCAGTACAAACACTCACCTGATGTGTGATTCAGGAAAGTACAGGCAGGTAGCTACATGAAAACACAGAGATTCATATCTGTTTCTCTTGTAAATTATGCACACGATTTCCATGCATTTATTTACACCATGCTAATAATTTATAGTAATTAGTGTTATAATAGGAAAACACAAGAATGCAGATCTTGGTCCTATACAAGTGAATTAATTACACCCAGCAATACCTGTCACACCCAATACATACAAAGGGATAGCACAGAATTGTTTTTCTATTTCCCAGGCATTTGCTTCAGTATAACCAGGATTTATTCATCAACAAGCTAAGAAACAACACAATAAAAATGACTAAATGGAAACATAAAAATTAAGCTCTTTTACAGAGAGCCAAGCTGGGCAGTACCATAACTCAGAGTCTTCCAGACTCCTAATGAAAATCAGAAATGATTGGCAAATGATTTGAGGAAAAGTATACCCTGTTGGTTTTCACTTCTTTCTTTGTATGTGAACATAGGACACTTCTCAGCAAGCAATGCATTATGCAGGTTATAGTCACGCATAAGCATAAACTTCTGCTGTGTTTTCTTTGACTCAGTACCACCAACCCCACCTTTCTCATGCTCCTCTACCCTGCAGTCTCTGCCATTCCAGTTCCAGACTGGAAAATGCAGTAGATCCCACCTTCAGCAGGCCAAGCTCCACCACTCATTAATTTCTCCCTGCAGATCCCCTAAAGAAGGTCCAAAGCCCCTTAGTTTGGTGTCAATCTTAAGCCAAGGAATGGAAATACAAGTATTTAGCTACTGAAAGCATTCAAATCCATCTATGATCAAACACCTCCTCCCCTTTTGTTCTGTCCAGTTCTGCAGCCTCTCTCCTGCAACAGAAATCCACTCGGGATTATGTGCAATCAGTAAAGATAAAGTCTGAATTCAGTCCCCACAGGTTCTCTTATCAGGTCCATAACAGCTGTGGGCACGTCCACTCACAGGGGCAGAACATTCACTCACAGGCACAATAAGCTTGCAGAGGCAGGCTGCATGAGTTGTGAGATTAATCTCTCTATGTACACCACGGCTGATTTTCCCTCCAAATGGAAAGCAAATTCTATACAATCTTATAGGCTGAATTTTCTATATAAAACAAGTAATTTCGTGCCGTTGCACACAAGAGCATCATGTGCCATGGATGAAAAAGATCTTAATGCTTCGGTTTTTATTTTTATTTTTTCCCCCCTTCCTTTTAAATTCAAGCACATATACATAAATGAAATGTATTTTAGGGCTATGGCAAACCTCTAGAACTGACACAGAAATATTATGGGTAAAACACTTCTGGTTGTCTTGGGAGCATTCTGGCTGTCTCAGGAGTGTTCTTGTTGGCTCAAAGAGAAGGCCTTCGATTACTGATTCTGCCTTTTAGGAAGCTCTTTAAGGTTTAGATTCTCAATGAGGAGTTATGAGATTTCACATTTAATTCAGTTTATCATAGCTGTACACTTTCAAATGAAATCAGTGGAACTGACTGGAAAGAGTAGGATACTTAATGAAGCACCTTGGGGATTGAAATATCTGTTATTCACTGTTCATTAAATAAGCCTCTTCAAAATTTAACTCTCCCTTATTTCAACCGGTCAGGACCTCCAGCAATGCCAGCTTGACCTTAAATGCTACCTGGACTGTACTTACATGTTCTGAGCAGGCCTAGAAGAGCCACATGCTTCTCATTTTTGGGATGTATGAGCAGATAATAAGCCAAATCTGTACCACAATGAAGCTGATCTCTTTTCAGGCTATCCCCCTTTTGAGAACCTTTTCACAAGAATTCATAAATCTACCTGAGCCTTCTCTCTCCTAGAGAGTGTCACAAAAGATTATTCCAAAGAGACATAGAAAATACTGATAAGATTTCTCCTTCTCTCTAGCAATGAACTCACAGAAGATACCATTCATGCTACACCAGTCAACAGCAGATAGTGAAATGTTAGCTGAATACCCTGACATCAAGTGTTTGCCCTTGTAATTAGTATCAAGGGCATGAATAACAAGTCAACATTTACAGTTCTATGGGGCACTGAGTATCCCTGAATCAACAGGTTCAGGGTACTTAAACAGGATCTCCAGTCAAAATGTTCTTGCTTTGTCCTGACCTTTGCCACAACATCCATCCATGTTTTAATTCCCAAAATGTTTATGCTGAGAAAGACATTTCTAAAGAGCTGTAGAAGATCCTAAATAAAGGTGAGAAGAGTTCAGGAAGATAAGGTGAGTTCCTTTCAGCCTTTTGGTAAACACTGGATGAACAGTAAGGCAAAAACATTACAAGGGATAAGGTGTTTCCCCTTGCTCTACAGTGAAGCAGCTAACATTGGCTTCAAGTAGCAGTACTGGCAGGTGTTGCCTGTGCTGTTTTCTTTCCACCACCTTGGCACCTCTCACATCAATAAGGTGTCATTAAACTGGACAGCAGTATGAGGAGGCTGCCCTAACCCTTCTGGTCCAATCTCATCTGGAAGAAGGGATGGGACAGAAGGGACCTAAAAAGGCATTTATTTCCACTGCTGTCCTGTGGGCTACCATATACAAGAAAGACACGCACAAATGGCAGCGTTGTGTGCTCTCCTTCAGCAGGCTTCGTTGCAATCCTATATGCTGCACTCCACACATCCACTCTAATTAGTTACACATGTAAAGTAACTGAAAGATATTTCTCCCCTAGCTTTGCATTTACTAAAAGGTCACCAAGGAAGTGTGAATTTTTTCCTGTGAACAGATATCAGAAGCTAATGAAACCTGAACTCCATCATTGCTGTGTGCACTTTCTTTTCAGTCTTCATTTAGAAATGAGCTCCCTTGCCCCTCCACAGGCTACTATAGACACCCACATGTGCTGTGCAAGAAAAATTTAGGAGGGACACTGAGGCTTGTGCATCTCTGCCTTCTCTCCACCCTACCAGCACTAGCAACTGTGACATTGTCACATGAGAGCAGAATGCTGCACAGTCCATCATCATTTTAGCTGCATCTAGATCACTATAGATCCACAAGTAGCCCCGTGTGCTACTACGTGTATACACACAAGATACACACACTCCTGTATTTCAAGCAATACTGAAGTCCATTACGTATGTGTAATATTCTGCCTCTAAGAAGAGATAAGCACTCACTCTCACACATCCACACACCACTGTGCACAATTTGTGTAGATGCACATCCCTTTGTGTGCATACAAGCCCACAGCTACCTACAGCATATGCAAATCCCCTTGAAAAGCATAATTGTGGACATCCTGTTACTCACTAGTGCTAATACACCATTACAAACTTGCATGGTCATGTCTGTACTCACACACCCTTCCTGACCCCCACCTCTAAGAATGCAAGACATCTGGGAATCAATATCCACTTACAGCCCTTCAATCCAACACTGTCAATGTTGTTCTCCCCTGTTTGCAGTGACAGACAAGCAGAATAAAGATATGGGACATCAGTATGCAGAGGAGGAGAGGCAGGCACTGTCAGCATAAGAAGCAGGCAGATGCTGCTGAATCCAGTAGAGGCTATTCTTGCCCTCCTGCAACCGAGCAGAGCTGCCACCATCCCAGAAACCTTCTGCTTTACTTCCAGGACATCAACCAGACAGAACAGGGCAATAATCACAGGCCATTTTCCTGAAATAACGTAACTGTACATACAAAGATTCAGAAAGAATTCAATTCTCAGCTGTTTCTGAAACCTAAGCAATGATCTTGTCCACATAAAGATGTGCTGTGTGACCAGTACCCATCGGCACAACTTGATACCACATCCTGCAGCAGAGACAGCGTGGAACTAAATGCACTTCAGGCACAGCAGGCTGCCTTTAAAATTGTCAGGGTGCTTTGCTGACCTCTGAAAGTGAATGAGCATGCAAATGCAGTGCACCTGAGAGCAGTCAATAGCTGTGCCAATTAATTTCAACCAACTATGCAGCATTCAGAATAACCAAAAAGCTGTCCGGTATTCCCAAAGTCTGTCATGTACCTGTGTCACAGCCCACAGCCTCACCGGCACAACCAACATCTAAACATCCCAGAGCTACTCAATCTCAGCCCACAACATGGCCTCATTCTCACAGTCCTGACTTCACCACTGTATCTATATTCAGAGATCTCACTTCTACATTATGAAAAAATCCTATTATGCCAGGCCTGAATCTCTCCTGGGCAGAGACCGGCATTAATATAAATATAATTATGGTTGTTCAATAAATGTATGATGTCTGCCGATCTATCTCGTTAAATTAACCACAGGAGTGAATTTTGCATTAGTCGTGACAAGGCTCATTTTCAGATCTGACATTTAATACCAGACCCCAGTACAAATCGTACTTCAGCATACACAAATCAAAGGATTTGGTGAGCATCTGTGAGGATCGAATCACAAAACCATAGAAGCAGTTTTGGTGGCTTGCTGCAGATACCCAGTCTATGCAACACGTCTAGCTAGAGCTGATCAATCAGGAAAGAAACCCAAGTCATTTCAGTGTACATAGGGACTAGAGGGGTTGTGCTTGACCCAGAAAAACCTTCAGTGCTTTGATCCTGGAAGCCCTTCTGATCACTAAACATACTGGCTTGATCAGAAAGTGACCTTTCTGTCGCTTTTTCAGAGCCAGCCTGAGCTCTGCTTTCAGATCCCATTTATTTCATTCTCCCACACTGGAAAAGACAAAAGGGCTGCTCTTCAAAGGTCATTGCAAAACTGGTGTCCAGCTGCCTACTGCAAAATCCATATGGGCCATCAGATTGCAGGGAACATAGAGCTCATCACACAGCACAGTCATTGCTTTTATTTGGTGGAAAGGCTCCTTCTAGTAGCACAGGCTACAGCATTGACTTCAAGTGCCTGCTCATCTGGGTGCAGGATAGGTGAAGGTTGTGAGCAAGGTACCAAGTTACTCAGCCTTGTTTATGTTGTATTATAGGGTCATCTCCAACATTCCCCACCATTGCCATCCAGTGAGGCATATATGCTCTGAGCTATCGTGACACAGTTATACAGCTCCTCTTCCTAACTCAGACAAAAGCCAGATCCAAGCCAATTACTTCTCAAAGCTAGGAAGGAAAATAAGAGGAAGGCAATAAAAATGGAATTGAAGGTATAATATAATGGAAAAGGAGAGTGGCAAAGTAAATACCTTCAGAAGGGCTAGATTCCTCCTCCACTGTTTTCATGTAGAGATAGCTTTTCAAACCAAATATTCTTCTCACTCAACTTTCAATTATCTTGCAAGATAAAATCATTTTATAAACTACCACCTTTCCCTCCAAATCAGAATAAGTTTCTGCACTTGCAAACTGCTGACCCAACAGCTTTTAAAGGAATGACTAAAAGAAAAAAACCAAACCACTGTGCCTTCCACAAAATGCAAACTGCCCTTTTGATCCTGTGGCAAAAGCAAATCCATATATCTATTTTAAACTATATTTTAGAAAATACATAAGTGATCTCCAGCAGGAATAAGCTACTGTAAAATGGACTAAATTTCTGGGCTTTTTAAGCCCTGGCTGCACAAAGCTGTACTTCTTTCTCAAACTCATTTAGAGTATCTTCCTCAAACTCATTAAAAATTATCTTTCTCGTTGTTGCTTTGCATGAATCCCTGATTCAATTTTATGGTGAAGTTCAGTCATTATTTCCAGCACCCCCAAAGGAAACTTTCTGCTTTATTCCAAAAGCTAAGAAGAGATAGGACACAGTAAGAGATTCAGTTAGAAATGTTTTGAGTAAGCTCTCTCTTTTTTTAATTAGCCAAAACATCTTTGTTAGAGTATAGCTGGTTAGAGATTACTTTTCTTAGGAAGAACTGCTCAGTTTTGGGTGACATTTTTTATCAGACCCCACAAGAAAGATACCCCTTCCAATTGAGCTCCCCTTTTCCCTATGAACAATTTAAAATTAATTGGAGCAGTGGTTTAGTCTGGGTCTGTTCCACTTCTGGTGAGTAGCATTGCTACTGAGTTACACAATTAGTCTCTTTCTGGCTCAAGGAATCTCTCATTATTTACACAAAATGTAACAACTCTTACATAAGAAGCAGGGACAAGTTCAACAGTGAACCTTCTGGTGATCCAAGTTGTTGCTTTGAATCATGCTGACTAGGATCCGAGTTTCCTTGAGCCCCAAAGAGGCTAATGATCTATTCTGTAATCCTTTTGATTTTTTTTTCAATTTGTACAAGTTACTTCAAAAGGCTGTTGTTTTTATCCTAGTGCAAAATGGGAACATTGGCTTGAAATACCAGAAGTTTTCAAAAACAACACATGCTTTCCACAATATATTCATATTTTGTCTCCCAAGGTGAAAGGTGTTGAGGAAGCATTGACTATGGCCATCATGATGGCAACAGAAAATGAGGTAAACCATCTTTAGAGGTGTAAGTCCCAGTATCAGCCTGGTAAGACCTTGGTCTCTTTCAATCTGATCCCTAAAGCAAAAAAGTTGCTAGGACTAAGTGAACTGTCAACAGAGTAGAAGATTTCCCGTTTCTGAGGCAGAAGGAACAAACTGAATAGATTATGTCTTAGCGATATCAATCCATGTCAGATAGAAAAGGTCCTGAAAAGGAACAGAGGGATCAAAGTGATATGAGGAATAATAATCAATGTTTAGTATCATCATCGAGAACATACAGACTGTAACATACCATAGTCTTTGGAAAGAGTAACAACATCAGGGGTGGAAAAAGAAATACCTCCAAGAAATTAGAGGTACGACTTTAACAAATCTATCTGTTTAACAATATTATCAATGCAATAAAGCCTATAATAGTGTTCTAGAACTTTTTTCTAGTTCTGGTATTAAATGCTTTCTTAATGTTCTTAGCACCTACTGCCATTAATTTTTACTTTTTAGCTTCTTGTATTCATCTCCTAAATTACATTGGCTGGTATCTATCTTTACTGTTTTCTTTGTTCAGCAATAACAAATCTATGCTATTATCCCTCAGAAAATTATTTTCATCAGCCACATTTAGGAAAATGACCTCTACTGTTGTTTACTCATTACATTCAGAAGTATTAGTAAACAATTAGCACTAACAAACAAGAAACTGAGCCTGAGATAACAGAAATCTGTCTTATTACAATCTATCACGTAGATTTTTCATCAATATTATGATTCAACATCCTCTATGCTCTAATTATTGCCTTCCCTTGCTATTTGACCAAGGTCTGTTTTAACCAAATATGTCCTGAGCTCTTGATTAGAGAATTGTGCCTTTTTGGATATGTAATAAAGTCCTTTTAAGAAAGGACACAATTTTTGTTCGTAATACTTCTGCATGGTTTGGGTTTTTTTCCTCTTGTGGCTGATTTACCTATAACATTTCCTCAGCTCTGGAAAATCTGCCATTACTAAGAAAAAATATACAGGAACACACATTAATAGGAACACTGTCCTCTGCCCATATTAAATGTAATTGGGTCATCATCACTGGTGTCTAGGTAACCACAAAGATTAATTCACCCTTTCCTGTTATAATGCAGTCCAAAATAGAGTTACACTGGATACTACATCTTTGTTGTTAGAAAATACTCACTTTTAATGTTTGGAATCTTTAATGGTATTTACTGCTGCCGCATGAAATCCCAGGTCTATCTCACCCAAACTGAAATCTCTAGCTATGCATTTGCTTTTTATGTATGGAATATAAGTACTTATGAGGTAACTTATCCCATTTTCTAGTTTGATTCAGTGTGTCAAGTAGGCTCATTTCCTAGACTTTGTCAGCATACTTGTCATATGTAGACCTGAATTATCAATAAATGAAGATGTAACACACTTCCATTCCCCCCATCTCAGCCAGACATGCTTACTCTCCTTTCTGTCCTTCCCAAGCAGGGTATAGACCAGTATCTGGAGATTCTGAAATATCTAAAATAAAATTCCAAAATTATCTGAGCAAGTTTCAATACAATCAATTACATTTTATCAGAAAGATCTTTCAATTAGTCTTGCTCATTACTCGTATGCTGAGCAGCAGTATGTAGACATTTAAGAAATATATTTCTTCTGCAGTTTTTCCCACACTGGTTCAATTTCTTTAGGACAAGCTATGTGAGTTTGAACCACATTTATGTTCGCAGAACTTGCTTTTGTTGGGGGGGGGGGGGGGGGGGGGGGGGGGGGGGGGGGGGGGGGGGGGGGGGGGGTGGGGGGGGGGGGGGGGGGGGGGGG
>JAVSBS010006189.1:0-14451 GCA_033124195.1 Coracias cyanogaster
CTGCCTCCCCTCCTCGCTCGCTCGCTCGCTCGTTCGCTCTTCTTTCCTTTTTTCTTCCGCTGCTGCCGAGTCGCACGCTCGCACACACTCACATGCACGCAGAGGGAGAGTTGCTAAGAGGCTCTGCTCGTTTCAACCTGGTGCACTCTGAAAGATCTGACACCCTCTGCTGAGCTGCAGTGGCAAAAATCCATCTGCTGAGGGAATGCTGGAGAGAAAAAAAAAAAAAAAAATCAATCCACGTACAGGGCAAGCGTTAAAAACGTTGGCATTAAAAGCTGTCGATCTATTTAGATGCTTTCTTCTAAACAGATTATTTAATTTATTTATTTTCTTTTAAGACGGAAAGTTTAACATTCCCCTCCTCCCGACCAGTTGCTTGTTGCCCCCGTTCACACACACTCACACCTGCACAAGCGAGCAAGGAAGGTGCGTTTGACTTATTGTATTTCTCAATGGCTTGAAGAATTAGTGTCAGGGTGTCAAGCGAATAGCAATTTGAGGTAATTGTTCTGCACGCCATTTTTACTGTTGCTTTAAACGCATTTCTTCCTCCCCTGCAGTCTATAGTGTTTCATGCTGGGTTTGATCTCTTGCTGGCATTCTCTATGCGATGTTGAACCGTGAATTATTGCTTTATATATATATCGGTATAATTTAGAGGATCGCAAAGAAGGAGGGGAGTAGGGAGGAGGGGATTGCTGCACTGTTAGCAATTCACGCTACCTGTTCCCACAGAGTACAGTGTCTCCCTTAAGGAGGGTAGCAGAGGGCTGAAACTGACAATTGTACATCTTGGCAGTCTTATCTATATATAAAAATCGAGAGATGCACCTATGTATATGCACAGATATTTCTCTAGGGATGCTCCTAATGTTCTGCTGGAAACACAACGCCCGCTCCCTTCGACCCCCTCCCCCTTTCTCCATCTCCCCCCTCCGCCCCCCTCTCCCCTCCCCTACCCGCTGCCCTTTCCAGCTCCCACCCTTCTGACAAAGGAGATTACACAGCGGAAAAATCGGTGCCTGGCGTTAAAGAAAGGAGCCAAGCACACAAAAGTTTCTGCATCATTTGGACGGGTTTCAGATGCCTACGAGCGAAGAACCAGTTGCACCTCTGGTGGTGCAAGTGGAAACCCGCGTTTCTCCCTGCTTTGTCAAATCGCACAGAGGAGGTGGAGAGGAGGAGGAGCAGGAGAAGGAGGAGGAGGAGGAGGAGGAGGAGGAGGAGGAGGCGGGGGAGGGAGAAGGAGCCCAGCCGCCGGGTGCCTCCCGCAGCCCGGGGCTCTGCCTCTCCCGTCCAGCGCCGCTGGTGAACTTTGCGGCATACTGGTAGGGGGGGATGTAACCGCGGGAGTGGGCTGGAGGAGGGTTATTTATAGAAGCCACGGAGCCATATGGAGCCTGCACCCTCTGGTCCCGGCGGCATGCTAATTTGGTCAAAGCTTTTCCGTGGCTGCCGCTTGCAAGTAAATTAAACATCCTGCCGACGATGATCTTATCAAATTAATGTAATTAGACCACAGAGAAGTTAAAACAGTTACCGTGGCCATGTCGGGTCCCCTAGATGAAGATTTGGCCTTTCGGTTTGTTACGGTGGGCAGGGACTACGGAGGGAGAGGAGACTGGAGGGAGGAAATGGGACAGGGGGAGGAAAAAAAACAGGCAAAAAGAGAGAAACCCTGGCCCTGAAAAAGCCTGCCCAGTAAATTACAAACGGGCCAGAAGATATAAAATGCCACTGAGAGAGAAAGCACTACAAGAAATATATTGGTGGTTTCATTAGGGAAAAAAAATATAGGGGGAAGGAAATTTGGCGCCACGTTGAGGCGCATTAATTCATTTCCCCTGATGGTTTCTTTGACTTTGTCTCTCGGTGATGTCGCGGGGGGGGGTGGGGGTGGGGGTGGGGGTGTAGATATGTGGACTAGGCTGGCTGGAAACTTACATGGATCAAAAATTGCAACCTCAAAGCACAAAGGGGAGCCGGAGGCAGGGAAGCCCGCAGGCAACCCCGTGGAGGGAGGTGGGAGAGTCAGGGAAAGGGGCAGGGGCCGGAGTGGGGGTCGTAGTAGGAGACCCACTCATTGGATGTAAACAGCAGCGACAAGATCACCGTAAGTCTCCGGGGGAGAAAGGATAAAGATCTGGAGCCTGGTGAGTGTTCACTGGGATGTGGGACAGAAAGACTAAAGAGCTTGTTCTCCTCCCATTTTAAAATAAACCTTCTGAGCATCTTTACTTTAACGTTATTAAAATTGCTCAGACAGCGTAAAAACAATCAGAATGCAACCAGAGGACCTGAACATTAACAAGATATTAAATAAATAAATATGAATCAAATAAGAGGAAGGAGACAATGACCTGCTGTCAAAGCATGAAGGACAAATTGCCTGCTTATTCCAAGGGATCTGCTGAGGTGTGGTAACTAGTGGAAGCCATCTGGGGCCCTAGAATTTCAAAGTGGGGAAAAAAAAAAAGGTGAATAATTTGCCAGAAGATGTAAGAGTGTTTATGGATGCTTTGAAACTTCCAAAAGAGTATTTAGATCAGGAACCCAATATGTTTACAGCTGTATACTTTGGAAGTATATAGAGAGACTCATGTCTCGTGTATCTGATATCTGTATTAAGAGAGCATCTGTCATGTAAAGGTTAGCAACTAGAAGACAAGTTGGAAAAGCAGAAAAGAGGCATCATCAATTTTAGATTTGGCATCTGAAGTTTTGATTCTGTAAGTCAAATTACCCAGGAAAGGTGTGTCAGGGCCAGGAAATTAATCTATCCCTCTTCATTGCCATAATCCTAAATTTCTGGATTTCCTCATCTTCTTGAATTAAGTTTGGAAACATGTATTTTAGGAGAAGAGGTATACCTGTAAGTATTTTAAGGAAATACCTGCTCCAGGATCAGGTTGATCAGGATCTCTCTCCTTGAAATGTTTTACACTTTTACTTAGTGTGGTAAAGTGAGAGATCATGCAGCACTGAAGTGCCAATGATCTGGGCCTTTAAAATTCAGCATATGCATCCCAGTTTACAGTCCATACACAGATTGAATAACTGGAGCTCCAAATTATCGAGTAGATCAGAGAGGGGAAAGAGTACCCAAGTCTATTTGCCTTTACTCTTTTCCTTGACTGATATCTTTTACCTTGTGTTTGCCTCTACAGCTTCTAGAAGCCCAAGACAATTTCCTACATATACCTTGTAAAGTCCGATATTTAACAGAACACAGGCAAAATGGCTTGGGCATTAGAGTTGCTTTTTGAATAGGAATGTTTTTACTCCTAATATGGAAAATGCCTTGCAATAGGAAAAGATACTGGGATACATTTTCCCAGTTGGTAATCTCCCATTTCCCTGTTGCTATGACTATGTAACACTGGTTAAGGGTGAATTTGTGCTACACAGGGACATGAATGAGACAAGCTGGTGGCTCACGGTGTAGACAGGTGGACTCTTTGCTGGATTAAAAACTGTCTGGATGGCCAAGCCCAGAGAGTGGTGGTAAATGGTGTTAAACCCAGCTGGTGGGCAGTCACAAGCGGGGTCCCCCAGGGCTCTGTTCTGGGGCCTGACTTGTTTAATATCTTCATCAATGATCTGGATGAGGGGATTGAGTGCTCCTTCAGTAAAGTTGCAGATGACATGAAATTAAGCAGGAGTGTCGATCTGCTTGAGGGTAGGGAAAGTCTGCAGAGGGATCTGGACAGGCTGGAGCAATGGGCTGAGGTCAATTGCATGAGGTTTAACAAAGCCAAGTGCCGGGTCATGCACTTTGGTCACAATAACTGCCAGCAATGCTACAAGCTTGAGGAGGTATGGCTGGAAAGCTGCCTGATGGAAGAGGACCTGGGGTTGCTGGTGGACAGCTGGCTGAACATGAGCCAGTAGTGTGCTCAGGTGACCAAGAGGGCCAATGGCATCCTGGCCTGTATCAGAAACAGTGTGACCAGCAGGAGTAGGGATGGGATTGTGGCTCTGTGCTTGGCACTTGTGAGACCACACCTTGAGTATTGTGTCCAGTTTTGGGTGCAACAGTATAAGAAGGACACTGAGGTACTGGAGTGGGTCCAGAGAAAGTCAATGAAGCTGGTGAGGGGTCTAGAGGATATGTTGTATGAGGAATGCCTGAGGGAACTGGGATTGTTTAGTCTGGAGAAGAGTAGGCTGAGAGGACATCTCATTGCTGTCTACAACTACCTAAAAGGAGATTGTAGTGATGTTGATGCTGGTCTCTTCTCCCAGGTAACTAATGAAAGGATAAGAGGTAATGGCCTCAAGTTGTGCCAGGGGAGGTTTAGATTGGATATGAGGAAGTTCTTTACTGAAAAGAGTGATTAGCCATTGGAACAGGCTGCCCAGGGAGGTGGTAGAGTCACCATCCCTGGAGGTGTTAAAAAAATGGGTAGATGTGGCTCTTCAAGACATGGTCTAGTGGTTAGGGAGAGGTTTGAAGAAGGTTGGACTAGGTGATCCTAGAGGTCCTTTCCAACCTGAATGATTCTATGATTGTATGTGGATAGGGTGGTTACCTCATCTAACATTGTAGAACTTGCAGAGCAGAACTCAGAGCATCTGCAAAGTTTCTACAGAACAAAAAATTCATACTTTGCTTTCAGTACTTGAGCTATGTACAGTAAAGTTGGCTTCATTAGTTCTGTGGGAGGTATAATCACAATAAAGACATTCTGCATTGTAGATATGATGCTGTTTGTGGATACACATACACACACATATACACATACGTATTTAAACATCTGTATGTGTGTACATGCAATACCAATTATGTACTCAGCAAGCAGAAAAGTTCTAGGATCATTTTTTTCATTTTAAATTATGGCTTTATTCAGGATTTGGCTACGCTGGTAGTGGAAGTTAACATAGGTGCCTCTATATGTTGATGCACCCCCTGCAGAAACTATGCTTCCCAGTGCATATGATTAATTTAAATCCATCCAGATTATCTAGTTTTAACTAGCTGTAGGAGGGGTTAAACTAATGCAAAGATGTCCTCCCAGAATTTTCCATCTCAGTATGTTTCAGAGGCCAATTTTCACAAAATTACTGGACTTCTGTCTAAATTGCATTTAGGCCGAGCAAGGTTTCCAAAACTAGATATTTTTCTTCCTCATTTTCCTGAGGGCAGGGACGTGTAAGCATGTTCCAAGTCTCCCTGTAATATGTTCACCAGATGGCGTTTTGCAAAATGATGCAGTGGTGGATGATGATGATTGAAAAAAAAAAACAACGAAAGAAAGTTAGAGAAGTGGTTTGCCTACTTCTATCTACTGAGTAGGAGACTGGCTCACGATGAGAAAATAAAAATTCTCTATCTTTTGCAGTGTAAGAGCCAGCCCACATGTTCCTCTTTCTTGGCTCATACCCTCAACCGCCAGGCTACCAGCACTCTTGCTGCAGCTGTTCTACCTTACAAGGAAAATAATTTTGAGATCTCTTGAACTAAAGGAAGATGGTGGGGGAGCATGAGTTACAGCACCCATCAGGGTGTGCAGAGCCCTGGAAGGACTTGCTTGCATTATGCTTTCATATGAGACTGAGCTTGACCTAATAGACTTCACACATCATATGTTTAGACTATGGAGCCAGTAGCAAAACCTATAGACATTCTTCTCCAGTGTACATATTCATCAGACCTTGTGATAATTTTGTATTGAAAACATTGTCTTGAATAGGGCTTCAAACACTAGGTGTCAGAAAAGTGAATATAAGTCACAAAGGCAGACAGACTTTGCATTCCGCTTGGGTGTAGTCTGCCATAGAAATCATGTAATCATTTCACTTTGAAATTCTGATGATGTGGAAGCAAGAGGTGTTTTTACTGAGTAGGCCAGGCCAAGGTCCTGACCAGAATTTCTTATTTATACTGTATCTATTGATCTGAGTTTCTGACCCAGTTTCCACTGTGATTGCATGCATTAAAATCATTAAAATGATTGAACAGTTCTTAGGAAAGGACTGAGCCCCAGAACCTCCTTGTGAGAGGGTCCAGAATTGCTGTTTGGTGAAGGAGTGAATTCACACAGACATTTATGTTTTATCTTCCTCTCTCTGTGCCTTCCACTTTTAATTTTTATTCTCCCCCTGCATCTTGTAGTCTCCAGCATAGTCTTCTGGAGTGGCCTGTTTCCAAATGAAAAGGGTACTGTAGGGTCTCAGGCGCCTTCCAGCTTAGCAGCGAATTGACCCAGTGTCTCCTGGGAAAGTATTTTCTGCCCACTATGCTGTAGGTTAGAAGGAGAGAGATAGGGAGCTGAGTCACCCACCTCCTTTTATTCCTCTCATCCCAAAACTCCCATACACACACACTCACGCACACTTACTTTTAAAGTTTGATACAACAGAAGTGGGTTATATGTTTTCAAGGGAGAATTTCAAGTTATAGAGCCCAGATGGAGAAAGATGGTTCTGCTGCAGCACTGACCCCAGAATGTGAACTGAGATTCCACTGCAGCATTTCACTGAAATGTCCTCTGAGCTGCATCTTCAGTGCTCTTGATCCTGATGTTAAGGCCTGATTTCTGCCTTTCCCAGTGCAGTATGTGAGATGGTTGGTTGCCTGACTTGGGGACTGGGATTTCACTCCAGGCTTCTGCTTCTTAAGTTTGGCATTGCAGTGTTCAGCACTGCAGCACTGAAGTACACAGTTTTTTCTTTTTTTTTTTTTTCATTGTGATAGAAGACATACATTTAGATTGGGGAAAAATAATACAGTGCAATTAACTGAATCTGTGAGAAACATTTGTTCTTTTGGTCAGCTATAGCAAGGAAAGTACTAGTATAATGTTATAGCTCTTAATAAGAAGTGATAACATTTGCACCATATTCTAGCCTCAGCACAATTTCTTTTTTTTGGAACAGATTCCAGCTTTATTTTACATACTTGTTACGCCAGTCCTCAACATCCTGCAAGACTTGACTCCTGTGCAGTGTGATCAATACACAATACAGTACTGCATTTTTACTAATGTGACCTTTTTGTAGTTTAATTGCTTGCTTATTTCATTCTTTCCTGAAATGTTAGAGACTGCAAACAAGCAAAAGGTTGAAATAGCTGGTCACTCTGCAACATATTTAACTGATTGAGGTAGTTTAGTAAAGTGTATTCGTACAGTTTAAAGTTAGATGAAAATTACTTTCATCCTCTTATTAAAACTCATATGCCAAGACAGGAAGAGCATGAGTTAACTCATGCAACACAAATCACAGTGTCATTTAGATCTAGACAAGACATTAAAAAGTATCTTTCTCAAACAAAAAAAAAGAAAAAGTGTTCAAACTTTCAATCTATTGCTTACACAAGTAATCCCACTGAATCACATCAGCTTGAATAATAGATCTACAGTGTGCTATCAATAATTAATTATTTTCTTATCCATTGTTGTGTCATAGTCTCAGAGCAATATAAGGATCATTTAAATGGTCAAAAGCAGGTAGGAGTTTATGTCTCTTCTCTCTCTAGCTATAGCATATTTCCATTGTTTAATAATGGAGAACAAAATTCTTCTTAGAGTGCAGAACACACCACTGAGGCAAAGACCTGCCCTATTCCTGTCCCCAGCAGTATTTTGTGCTGATATGACTCTGGGCAATTCATTTATCTTTTCCATGCCTCTGTTTCCCAGTCTGAGGAAGTGGAAGGAATTATACAGCCCAAAGGTGCTTTGAAATCTGTGGTGAACAAACATGGTGACTGAGGTAATTATCATCATTACTTGGGGATACAATGCGAAAAGTCAAATCTTATGAAAGGGTAATACCTAGTCCTTCCTCTTTTTATCAACCCATCTCTGCGGCTTTTACAATGGAGTACAGTATAATTTTATTTGCTCAACAGATCAGAAAACAGAAGCACTGACCTTGGGAAGGTCACATGCCAAGCCGTTGATAGTGCTAGAAATAGACCCAAGTCTCAGAAGGCCCAGCCCTGCCTTCTACTCCAGTATTTTAGAGATGTAGCATTGCTGATTTATAGAAATAAACCTGTTCAAAAAGAAAAGCTAAAGGCTTCCTGTCTCCTTCACCTCCTCTCTCAGACTTGATTTTGTGCATCAAAGGTTTCATATGCCAGTCATTTTCTTTCTGGAGGCTTAATGTAGTTGTGTGGTGTGACAGTAATACCAAGCCTTGGCTTTCTTATTAATTCACATCTTAATTCACTGTAATTGAATTATTTTAACTGGGGAAAAAGAATATTTTTTTTCCTCAGTCTTTTCCTGACTCAGACTTCAGAAAACACAGGGATTTCAGAGACAAATACTAAACCATTTGAAACACAAAGTGCCTATCACTTAGAGAAATGTTTCAGAAAAAAAAAAAAAAAAAGAAAATAAAAGAAAGCACTATTTAAGCATGAGAAGTGTGAAGGAGTGGTTTTGTTTTGGGGAAGTCTATCAGTTGAGTTGATTAAAATGTGAAATGTTTTGTTCTGGTTTTGTTGTTTTTGTTTTCTAACATAAAAAAGCACACATTTTTCAAATCAAATATCAGGATGGAATACCAGGAAAGCAGAATTTGGTGTCTTTTATTGTCTTCATTTTTTTTTCCCCAAAGTTTTTTTTTTTGGTCAAAATTATTTTTCCTTGCTTTGATTACTTTGAATTGAAAAGCTTTCTGAAACTGTCCATTAGGAGAGCATCCAGTGGTATCTGCGCATTAAAAAAATTACTGGGCATCATCAAGTTGTGGGAAGATTGAACAGATAAAACATTTTTAACAAAAAAATAATAGCTTTTTCCTATTTATGCAGTGCCTAGAAAACATACCCTGGGACAAGTCCCACATGGTATTTTAGTTTTAATTAAATAACATTTTAGAGCCATACGGGAGAAGAGGTTGGTGACCTGATTAATCATTGTGCTACTCGATTTTGCATCACAGCATCCCAAATGCTTTCGGATGTATTATTCTGATGTAAAGCTAGAGTATTGCAGTGGTGACTCAGGATGTAGTTTTTTATTTCTTTCTCCATTGGCAAAGCTGCTCTGAGAAATCTTGCTGCCTTCACTAGCCTCCAGCCACTAATTTTAACTTCTTGAGGCTTTTTATTTAACCAAGATCATTTTATTGATCCAGTTCATATTGCAGTCCACAAACAATTCTGTCCTTCCTGAGTTGATGAGAGGATCAAATCAGCATTGCTGCTGAGGTGGCTAAGGAATGATCCCTATACCTACAGGGGATAATGACTGGATACTGAAGTCCAGGATTCAGCCCCCCTCCCCCCCCCAAACTCTACCTTGGATGAAGCTGGGCCTTATTATCCTTAAATTATTATGTAAAATATACAGAATCTAAAATGCAGTTTCATAGGAGGCTCTTGCAACATTGTAAATGTGTTTGTGTACAGATATAGATGTATGGATGTATGGATGCATGTAGCTGGATGTGACTGTGATGGTAGTATTGAAAAGACAGAAATCAGGCCAGCATCAAAGTAGTGTTTTAGTAGACTGGCATTGATTAGCAACACATATTTTCCAATGGTATGTTCTTACACAATATTAGTTATAATTACTGCATATTCAAATGGTCCACGGTCCTTAATAACCATCTCCTACATTAGCTGTATGGATTCAGTACCACAGAGCTGATGCCATGTAATCAGCATGGATGACTGCAGTCAGGTTTGAGGATCAGTTTTGAGATGTCTTTGATGAGGTAAGCTGGGGCAAAAATCATCTTTCTTCCTCTTTTCTCATGCATTCATGGTATGTTTACGATTCTCACAACTTTCCCAAAAGAGAGAGTGACTGTCATCTACTCCCAGCACAAATTATCTTATTTCCAGGGGCAGGACTGGTTTATGTTCCCAGGCATGTTTCCTGCCTGTTCTATATCCACTGTTCATATCTTACAGCATTTATGCCTCGTACATGATTTTCAATGTTCCCTGTTTGTGCAATTGCATCACAACAGTCTCCTTTTGTCTCTTGCAGTCCTTTACATGTGCAGTTAGCTGTGTCCAAGTGCTCAGGCACATTGTCGCTGGTTATGGCATTAGTAGCATCACAAAATGTACAGTCTCACAAATAGTTATAGTGTTGCTGTTTAGTCATTTCAGCATGCTTATGTTTAGATTCCAGGCAAAAAAATAGCAAATATGCACTCCTCAATCTGTTTTGACTTTATGGGTGCAACAGGCCTCTGCTGTGTCAGCAAGACTTCTATTTAAGCAACATAAATATTTACTACATAAGCTACATAGATACTTAAAATTCATAAATGTGTCATAACTTCTGCAGAAGTTACTTGAAAATAGTTTACTTCGGATTTGCTTTTAATACTTGGCAGAAGAATTGGGCCATCGTTTATTAAGTAGGCTTGTACTCCTTTGGATGGAAGTTCTTGCTTACTCTCACATGCAAGGGCTTCTCTGGCATGTTCTCAATTGGAGAGACTGAATAAAATCAGGGTAGTTTACTGCATGATTCAAGTAATGTTCACTCGTACTGTTTTACCTTCTTTGACATGAGTGTTTATTTACATTCTAGAGTTTCAGCATTTATAACTAGGGAAAAAAAAATCATGAGCTGTAGGCCAAGTCTGCATTATGTAGTCTTGTAGGATGCATGGGGTCTGGGACTCATGCATGTGGCTCTTGAACAGATAAATTGTTTGGTGCACAGGGCACAGCATTTGCACTGCAGAACCGCACAAGCAACCTCAGACAAACTGACAGACATCATATACCCACTGTGCTGCACACATGTGGAGTGCTACATGCTACCAGAGGTCTGCTGAACCTGTGCAAAAGTATATTCCTTCCATTCTTGGACCAAGAGCAATTAAGTGGCCTGTCTCTCCTGTGAAGGTAGCACAGGTGTACCATAGTCAAAATATAACCCCCAGCAGGAGGAATGCTGCGGTTTTTTTTATTTTTATTGCATCTGGTTGTGAGTAGCATCACTGAAATGCAGTAATGCTGCCCTCTCTATGGGTAACAGATTGCTAAAGGACTCCAGGGCCACAAGTGGGAAATACATGTAGGAGGTCATGCCGGGTCAGCACTGAAGGAGCCACTTCACTTCTCTCTGACACTCTTCTTCATTTTCCTTCCCAATAACACTCATCATGAAAGTTCAAGTCATTGAGGACTGACTCAATAACTTGTGTACTTTCACTCTAACTGTGGAAGGTCAGCTAAAGGTAAAGCAAAAACGAAACAAAGCAAAAAAGAGATCAGCTGAAAATATAAGGCTTCTTGTCTGAGGACTCAGAGTAACAGCTCCCTTTTTTTGTGGATTTCTCAAAATCTAGAGAGATTAAAGGGTAGAGGTACAATTCTCTGAGCGATTGATTTTTTTTTTTTTTTAGGTAACTGCTGGAATATTAAAAAAATGTATTTTTGAATTAAACCTTTTTTTTTTCTTTATGTGATTTGTGGCTCTTTTTTTGGAGAGGAAAGTGGGAAGAGATTACAAAATGTTTTGGTTTTAATTAAATATTTAATTCAAATAAAATATTATGTTCCTTTTAAACTTAGCTTTTAAAAGTGACAATGAAGCAAATCTGTGATAGAACACTTCAGCAGTCTGGTGATAGCTTTATTCTATAACATCTAGTCTGAGATACCCACCTAGGCATCCTTACCATCAGTGGAGAGAAATTAGCCATTCAGCTTATACTAAAATACATATATTTTTTCATTTTTTTAACAGAGTGAACAGTTGAAATATTTTAGTTCGTTAGTGTATTTCAAGAGTAGCTGAACAGAAAATTGTCATCTATGTGTAGTCAGATATTCAATATAATAATAGGAAAATTTCTTGAAGCAGAATAAGCAGAAAAAAGTCATCAAGTTGTGTCTTCAAAATTTTATTTGAAAGGATAAATATACAAGAGGAATGGTACATTGTTATTTCTTACCTTTTAATATTACAGAGGGTGGTTCACTTATTTTCTCTTTTACATCTCTACTAACATATTAAAGAGAAATGAGGGGTGAAACGAAAGAGTGCTATGTTGACTGTCATAAAAACTGGATTTTATTGATTATATTATGCGTATCAGTAGCTTTATTGTTCTGAATCCTGACTCATAAAAAAATTATGTTTAGGAAGTAATTTTCCTAATTATTACAAAACCTCCTTGAATTTTTTATTTTCTATGAACACTTAGGAATATTTTCTTCCATACACTATTACAAACATTTTGAATATTATCTATTTTGTAAGTTAACATTATATTGTTGACATCAAGGAAATCAACCTCTTTTAAGATCACAATTTTATGACAAAGTAGCATTTAAATTCAGACACTCTGAAGAGTCAAGGATGTTTAAAATAGTAATGATAAAAAAAAGAAGAAATTACATCTCAATAGTGTTGTTGTTGCTAGGATATTCCAGCTGCTGTTTATAAGATGAATGCATCCTTTTGTTTTTTTAATTAAGAAATTGATTAATGTATAGATAAACAACTAAAATGCCAACCTTTTAGTAAATTTGTGTAGAAGCTTTCAATGTATAATCTGATTAAGCAGCAGCAGCAACAAAAAATCTCAAAAGCAAATTGATCACACAAAGGACAGGGGACAAAAAGTAGGCCACGCTTTCAATTGTTCTTTTAACCTGTCAAGCGACACCTTTCTGATGCTGCAGACAACCACCTTAATTAATATTAGTCACTGTGAGAAATGGGATATAGGGTTAAATGGTCAATTTGTCCAATATGCCACAATGTTTATTATGATCTTCTGTTCAGTCTGTGTGTAATTCAAACTATAATTAATTTAGCTATCACCATCTAGCTCAGTAGATATCGTGGGATTTTGTTGTAGCTTAGAAGCTGTCAAGGTTTCACAAAGAAGCCAAAAGGCAAAACATTGCTCGAGAAGACCTCCTTGGCAAATTTCAAGTTTTCCTGCAACAGACTAGAAATTCTAAACTTCATAATGTGTTTTTAAATATAATTTAATAAGATAACACAGTGACATAAATGGATAAACTACTTTAACTTAAACTTTTATTTTACAAATATGCAGTCCAACTTAGCAATAAAAATATCGGCCTAATAGTTTCAGTTTGGTAAACGTGTAAATAAACTGAAAAGAAGGATATATTACAAAACCATGTTAGATCATGATCACTGTAGTCACCCCCACCACTAATACGAATATTCTAGAACTTAGAGAATCTTATAAATAGCCTATAAAAATAAAAAATTTTTAAAAGTGTTATTGTTAGGTGCCCTTGCTCCAAGCTTTGTCACTTGCATGTGTTAGAATGGAAAACAAAGAACAAACAAACAAGATACAGATTACTTCAGGAAGAGCTGAGAATTTTTATCCTTTATTCATACACACTCACAGCTCTAGTTGTTAAATCTGGAGAAGGTATGTGATGTTTATTTCGCTGACATTTTTAAAGTGTTTTGTGATCTTTGTATGCAGTTAAGGCAATAATATACATTCTATTTGTAAAGCACTTAGGTAGCCTTAGGACTCTTAACAACCTGTCTTGATATAAAAAACAGTATAGTTGCACTGCTGCTAAAAGTTTAAACCTGGTGATCTTATCCACCTATTGTGCTTCTATAAACATATACAACCACGATTTTCCATGCCATACATCCTTTTACAAATGCAGGTTGTGTAAGTGGAAAAAACAACATTGTGGTCTCTAGTGACTGTTTACAAGTCTTTAAACATGCTTTTGTTTGAGCTTCTTGTTTGGATTTTTGTGGTGTTGGTTTGTGGGGTTTTTTTTTGCAGGGAGGATTCATTTCGGGGGTTGTTTTTGTAGCATTACTAATATGAGAGCTGATCCAAAAAGACATAGAGTGTCCACAATTCCCAGTGAATTTTTGGTGAAAAGGAGATGCCCAGGGTCAAACCAATACGGAACTATGTGTGGTTGTTTGGGTTTTTTTTTTTAGAATTTCTGCACAGTGTGAAGGAAAGCTTCTAGGACTTTTTTGTCTTGGTGATACCATCTTCAGTTCAGTCAGGAGTTTGAAAATTAAAGCCAGAATAATTGCTAAAACAGCAGCTTTTTGACAGAAATCTAGAATATATTTTGACCTTTATGTATTTGTTTCATAATTTTTTAATTTAAATTTGTTTTCTGAACATCTGGTACTGTATTTAAGAACCTGCTGTTGGCCAACACTCTTTTCTTTTTGGATTTCAGATACAAACATAATACAGTCTAGTATTGTTTAGATATGTGCCTTCTATTATCCAAAGAGAAGCAAGTTGGATCAAAGATGCAAAACACAGCAAAGTAGTTCCTTTCTCACTTTCTATGAAAAATGAACTAAAAATTAAGAGAAGGTAGAGCAAAGGCAGGCAGGCAGGCAGGCAGGGAGGGAGGGAGGAAAGAAGGAAGGAAGGCAGGGAGGGAGGGAGGAAAGAAGGAAGGAAGGAAGGAAGGAAGGAAGGAAGGAAGGAAGGAAGGAAGGAAGGAAGGAAGGAAGGACGGAAGGAAGG